>ML809381.1:33389-50436 GCA_009831015.1 Picea engelmannii
GAAAAAGATGCACACAACCATCAAACAAATATTATGACATGTTTCAAAACCCAAGGTAGGCATGCCTATGCTTGAGTGATAAAGACTTTTTAGGTATGGCCGCCATAAAATACACTACAGATCCATAATTATATTGAAAAAATGGTATAGCCACTATATATACAATGTGGATCTATACTCATATGACCTAAACTGATTGTAGCCATGAAGAATACCCAGTGGATGTACAAGATGAAAAGACATATACATGACCAATACAAAGTGGATCTATGTAACAATATATGTGTCATAGTTCAAAATAACTCCTTCGCAACCTAGGAAAAGTACATATAAGAGTGATAAATCAACCCAGAGTCTTCTTAACAATCCCGATGTAGTACAAATCTAACCATGTGAATATATTCCCTGATGTTGAACATGGCAGAGACCACCTGATTACTGGTCAATGATGTAAATCATTAACAAGTGCAAGGGAAATCACCATTGATGTCAATGATTCCCAAGGTACTCTAGTACATTCCAACGAATGTGAATGGATGAGATGAATTCAAACATCCGTGGAATCATCCAATCAAGGGTCAATGATGTAAAACCACTTTCGGACACAAGGAGGCCTACCATCGAGGCATGTAGGTCCCAAGGTACTAACTGGTTTCTAAGTCTAGTTCCTATATAATGTGTTGAAGTCGACAGGAAAAGACTCGTCGAAGGAGGGCCTTGATGTATCCCCCATCAATGACACGAAACTGAAACAGATATGTAATTGGTATATCAAATGAACATGGACTCACACAGATTTTGAAACAAGATATCTTTGATGGCTGACTCTTGAGGTAGATACTTCCCTTGAACGGTGAGGCACAACAACAAAAACTTGACATGGACCAAAACACAATAATGCAGTAGATGTTGCGATTTTCGTTAGGTGAACCAAAGGAGTAAAATAAAATCATAGGATTGGCTCAGTGCAAAGTTTCAACGGATTAAAATGCATGCAAAGACAAAGTGTCATGTTTAAGGGCGACCGTAAGAGTTACTGGTAGTGTTCTCAAAAATTGCTTGGCTTGCTTCCTTCAATTTTGCCCCCATCTAGATATATGAGTACCTCTTTTTAATTTAGTGAGCTCAAGGAGGGTAAAAAATGCTCAATATGACTCACCTTTGGTAAGTCCCTCTTCCTTTGTTTATTGAACTAGAAGAAGTAAGGGTTCAGTCCCATATGGGCCCTTCAATGTATGATTGTTTAACGAGTCTAGAGAAGGTAAACTCGGTGTTTTTTTCATATTTAGAGAGTCTGAAAACAACTTAAAGATGAATCCAATGTTGTCCTTTTTTGTAATGTTAGTCTCGCGAGGCCGAAAAAGAGATAAATTATCACTTGAAAGACACCCTTTCAAACCTTTTAATGAGTGGGAAAGGAAGCAAGAATACTCAGAAATATGCTCATGTTTAAAGAGTCTGAAAAGAGCTTAAAGACGACTCCAAGGGGTTCCTTTTTTATATATCCAAGAAGGTCCGAAAAAGAGATAAAAGTTTACCCGGTTGCATTCTCATGTATTTACGAGCACGAGAAAGAACAAAGACTAAGCTCGGTATGCCCCCATCTTGAAATATAGTGACTTAACTCCAGAATGATCATCAAAGGCAGGAGACATGCCCTCCAAGCTTCAATTCATTCACCGACTTTGAGGTTGTCCAAAATTTCTCTACTGGATGGAGAAGAAGGAAAAGAGTGGATGAAATGAAGGTTCAAGAGAGGTGACTGTTTCATTTTGTAATGATCTTGACATGGGAAAAGAACTATGCTCAAGGCTCTGGGTTCAATCCCCATATGTTTGTTTCATTTTTTAACGAGCTTGCCATCAAGAAGAGAAACTGTGCTCATGAACTTTGTTTCATTTTTTAATGAGATTTCCACAGAGAGAAAAAATATGCTCCTGGACTCTTCTTGATCATGGCTTACAAGAGAATAATGCTCTAAAAGGACACCATGTCAAGGGACAAAACTCGATCATGGCTTCAAAGATATCTTCGCTGGATGGAAGAAAATCACTCTGGAAGGAACACATGTCGAGGTTTGCGACAGAGGTAAGGATATCAAGCTCCAATAACCCTACCTAAGAGATCACCATGTCAACTATTGGATCCAAATCATTGGAAGTTGAAGGCATGGGGGACAACGCCACATAGTTGACATGTGGCGGGGTTGATACTGTCTTCATATAAGAGCCATTTAGGGAGGTAATCCAGTGAGGACCGATGAATGAAAGTTGATAAATAGTCACCATTCTTCCATCATGTGGGAAAGATATCACACGAAAAAGAGTGGACACAACAGCTTTCATGGAATAGACATAATCCCACCCAAGGAGTAAAGCGAAATCCAAAGGGTCTCGGACTACCATGACATCAATAAAGACAGTTTTCCCTCTCAACGTTGCGGGAAACTAAGGAAGGGTCCCTAAAGGTTGACTAGTTCTTTTGTTAAAAGATAACAGATTCTGTGTAACCGGTGTAAGCTGAGGAAAACCCAAAGCGTGCCAAGAAATAGAGGAAAAAATACTAACAGATGCACCTTCATCTATCAACATTTGAGCAATGTCCTGACCAAAAACCTGTACTATAATCTGGAAAGGAATGTGAGAAGGAATATGAGGTCCAGTTAGTGCACCCCAATCAAAAAGGATCGCCTCATTGCTTGGAGGGGGTTTTGCGGGAAAAGGAGGAATGCCCCCCAACAAGGAAGATTTTGTATCAATGAGAAAAACATGGGCAGTATCAGGTTTAATCTCTAGAGGGAGAGTAGGATTGACTAACAATGGGATCAGATCGACCATACTGGCACTCTTCAAAGGAAGAGTGGGTTTGACTGATGAAGTATATGGAGAAACCACTTTGGCACTCTTCGGATGAAGGGTGGGACTGACCAAGGAAGGGATTGGATCAATCACTTTGGCACTCTTCAAGGTAGGAATAGGATTGATTGATGATAGAACCATATCGACCACATCAACACTCTTCAGATGAAGGGTGGGGCTGACAAATGATGGGATTGGATCAATCACTTTGGTTTAAATATGTAAATGAAGAGCGGGGATGACCGATGACGGAACTAGATCAGCTACGGTGAATGGTTCAATCGAGGAGGAAACTAGATTGACCAACTGATCAACTAGACTGACCAAGGATGGAACTGAATTGACCAGTCCATAAACTAACGATGGGTTGGAGGAAAGATTTGGAAGTTGAAGTTTTTTCAAAAGGGAAGAAGCCTCGTCCATACGAGGGAAAAGGTGAGAATAATAATCGCCTTCGCATAACATACAAGGAAATTTGACAGTTGTCTTCTTCTTACTAACCTTGATGTCACTAGTTTATGGGGTATCACCGGCATGACCAACAGAGGCCAATGACATGGAGGACCACATTTATAAGACCTTGGGAATACCAGGGAAATCCCTCAAAAATTGGTCACCCTTACAAAGACTGCAAGAGAATTTGGGTTTTGTATTCTTCATTTTAATCTTGTTGACCTCATCAACACTCCCAATACTATTAGCAGTAGCTGGTTGCTTGGATCCAACATCTGATGTTGTTGGAACCTTGGTCTTTCATGGGTTCTTCTTCTTATTCTCTTTTTGTTTCTTCTTCTTCTCATCAACCTGACTACTTGTTTTAGATATTTCACTAGGCGAATAACGAGAAAGGGAAGTAGACTTAATGGGTGAGGAAGACAAAAATTCAACATGAGGTTGATGTGTGGCTGGTGTACTGACATCCAAATTATTAGGTGTAGTTGAAGCATTGGGAGGATTCGAGATCACTAGAGTGGGGAACAACCAAACCGATAATTCGATGGTGAGTCCTGGAAGACTCAGTGTGGCAATGTACGAAGGACCAAAGTTTCCAAAATAAGGAAAGGTATAAGGTTCCCCAAGAGAAAGGGTTACTCCATTGGTACTCTCAGAATTTTATGCCATTAACACTGACTCGACCTAAGGTCCACTAAGTAACACAACCAACACACTCTATGAATCTAAGAAGCAAACAATCAAACAAAACCTTCCCACAATGAAACCACTAGTTGGTGATGAAATCCAACGTTGTGAGATCAAAATAGGAAGAGGCAGGGATAGAGCGGGTGGATCAGTTATGTTGGTGACTTGCTTAACGGACTTATGCCTTGGTGCAATATTCCATGCATTAATTTTGGATTTACCCTCCAAGGATCCCGAGTGAGTTTGATCAATGTTTGTTCTAGGTATAGTGAGACTTCCCTTCACCACCACCTTGTGTGAGACCCTAAATATTATGGCTACTAAGGTCACCAATTCGCAGTCAACCCCTGGGAGGGTACAATTGACAGTCTGATCTGAATGTATGGGCAGGATAACATGTCTAAAATCAACTCGAGAGGCTCCCACACATAATCGTGGGTATACCCTCAAGTGACCCCCAATATATGATCCAACCACTACAAACAGTTGAACCACAGAGGGATAATCTTCATAACTCACCTGAATGTGACCTCATGCGTAACCCCTGTGTGAGAGGGGGACCCCAGAAATCCTATATGGCAATTGGATTTTCTCTCCCTATCGCAAGATGCTAAGTTTGTTTGATAGCTTTGGAAAGTTATCCTTTCAACCTATTCCAGAGTCCTACACCTTAAACTAATGTAGGTTTTCTAACAAAGATGTAAAAAGTCTGATAAATTTTAGTTAAGATTGATTTTAGTGGTTGTTGTTTACTCAGAGGTGTATGAGAGTGAAAATTGATGATATTATGACTCAGTTCCCAAAACATGCATAAGAAATGATAAGCAATATTTCTTTCAATGAATGTCTAATTAAGGGAAGGAGAATCATTTCCCTTTCATTGTCAAACACTAAGATGCAATGACCTCATGCAATAGTCCTCAATAAGCAATCCAATGCAATGCTAAAATGTTTATATGTGACTGATAACCAGTAGATGTAGAGCTTACTATGCTAATCGTACTTCAAGAGTTGTGAGATTTAAGCAATCTGGAAGAAAACTTCACATAAACCAAAAGAAACCCTTGTTGTGATCAAACAAGAAACAAGAAGCCAAAAACTCAAAAGGGAGGAAAAAGATCTTGGAAAATATGACTCAAAGATCAGAAAGAAAAGTACAAGAGACCTTTGAAACTCCTTACAAAGTTTTCACTCACTCAGATAAATGAGAAGAAAATGACAAATTGACTTCAAATTTTGAAGGACAAAGAGTTATTGCAAAGTGTTATCCACAATTTTGGTTGTCATAATGATGTAATGATGATGGAAAAATCAAGCTCTTCACTCGAACACTTTCATGAGAAAAGTTACCTTTGTCTGCTTCAGAAAATCATACTTTTAAAGGAGGTTCGCAGGCTATCTATATATTTTCCTGCGAGAATGCCTGATTCTCGCAGGCTGCATTAGGTTGGGGTGCGAGGGGTTCGCATTGTACCTAACTATCATGGTACAAAAATCTTCTAAAGGAAGGAAAAAGATTAAATTCTCGAGCCTTCTAGAAGGGAATCTTTTAGAAGGGTGAGTTGGCATTCGAATGGTTATCTAAGTACTGGTTTTCCTGATATCTTGGGATTATTCCTATCCAAGTAACTAATCTATTCTCTCCTATATATTGAAGAGAATGCTCATGGAAAAGGTGGGAAGAAAACTAGCAAGAGATTGATTGGAGAATTAGTGTAAGATTGTATGAAGGACTGATGCTACAATAGCCAGAGACACCAACAAGGTCATCAAAAGTGGTTGATTTTCTTCATGCATGAGCAAGTGTGTGTGTCAGAGCTAGGAGCCATCGAAAGGAGGTCTACAACATCAAGGCTCAGGTTGTAAGTTTCACTTTCTATCAATTTAATATAGTAATATGTCCCTTTCCCATAAAGATGATGTCACTTTATTACATAACTCCTTGATCATATGTATAGATTAGCTATTGAATATATTGATTTGCCTTCACTTCGATTGGTTTGTACTGTTATGATCTGAACGGAACAAGAGCGTTGGAGTGAAGCTTGGAACAACAGAGACCCAAGGAAGCATTCATAAGGTATGTTCATGATCCTTGCCTCTTAGTTCATTCAATAGTCTAGATCTAGGGAAAGAGTATTATTCTGTCCTGTTTTGTTCTAGATCCAAGTGGATCTAGGGAGATCGGTTTGTGTCCGCACTTACGGATTAATCCTGAAACAAAATTGGCGACTCCACTGGGGACATTCCCTTTTTCTTTACATTTTTTTATTTTTTCTGTGGCCATTTTCTCTAGTTTCATTATTCTTCTATTTTGTCAGTCTCTGAGTCTTCAGGATATCCTGATAGGCTTACTGGGTTCAGAAGCCTGCTTGGATTTTGCTTCATTTTCAAAAAAATTTGTCATCTTCAGGAGTTCTCGCATTGCGTTTAACTATAGCCTACGAGAATCAGTCAAGTTTGCACCCTGTATATAGGGTCCAGTGCGAACACCTCGGACCTTGCTACAAGGTGGCCCGGAAATCTTATCTTCTCGCACTGTGTAACACTGCTTGCCTGCGAGCAAGATTTTTGAAAATTTTTGAAATTGAGTTTTGATTTTTTCAACTGCTCATATAAGTTGAATTATATCTTTTGGGCTTATTGGATCATTGATTTATATATCTTTTTCTTTAGTTTTCTTGCTTGAACAGACTTAGGGTTTCAAGGTTTTTCTTGCCCTTTGTAGCTTGACTTTCGTTTCTTGTCTCTTATTGGCATTTTCGTTTTCTCTGACTTCTGGAATTGAATGTGTCTGATTGGCTGAGAACCAGTGATTGGTAGAGAGTTAAGTACTTGGTGTTTCTCATTTTCTTGTTGGTTCGAAAGAAAATTTTCATTTGCATTGAGAAGACTCATTGGTTTTCTTTTTGTTTTTACTTTCATTGAAAGAGTTGATTGGGTTGTTATTGTTTGAGTCTTTATGATTTGATTTTCTTTTCTCGTTAATCAGAGTTCTTTTTGGAAAGTGAACAACGAGTTTTCTTTCAAAAATATTGTATTTTGTATTTCAGAAAACATTGAAAATCAAATTTTAGAGTTTATTGAAGTATTTGAAAAAGACACATAGAGATTGTCCTTTGATAAATGATTGTTTGCATTGACATCTAAAAGGAAATTGTACGTTGAATTGTAGTATTGAGTTGATTTGGAAAATTTTCTCTCTCTCCCATAACTAGGATTCATGGAATGAAAAGAATCATATTTCATTATCATCCTTGCATTATTTGGGTCAGAGTCATACAACATGAGTTTCACTTCCGTTACCTTTGAGTAAACAATAGCTCTTAAAAACATTGCGTAATCTTAAAATTTATCTAGTAACTCTTTTCTAGGGCTCTTTTACACCAACATTTATCTAGGCTAGTGCTTTGGAGTAGGAAGAGAGATACACTCTCCAAAAGCTCAAAACACACAATATCATCTTGAGTTAGGGAGTGTTAAATTCCATTGGCAACATATTGTCCTGGGACGCCCTTCTAACACAAGGGTCAAGCACTAGGTCGCATTGGTGTTGGCAGAGTTACTAACCCTGCTTTGTTGACATCGGTGTAGAGATTGCGCGTATTACGGGGATCACTCCGAGGTATACCCACAATATGAGTGGAAGCCTTTGAGTTGATTTCGAGCTAGATACCCTGCCCTTTCATGTGGATCATACTGACGACTGTTCCCCCAGGCTCTAATGTTGTTTGTGGTGACCTTAGTGGGATATCTCTCTAGGTTCTTACCCAAGGTGACTGTGGAGGGGAAAGTCTTCACGGTACCTGGAATCGACGTTGATCAAACTCACTCAGGCTCCTTGGAGGGTATATCCACGATTATGTGTGGGAGCTTGCACCAGGGTGTAAGTCCGTTAATCAGGTCGTCAACGTAACTTTTCCACCTTATCCCCACCTCTTCTCGTCTCGTTGTTGCGACATTGGATTTCATCACCAACTAGTGGCTTCGAAATTAGAAGGTATTGTTTTCTTGGTGCTTGCTTCCTAGATTTTGTTTCCTAGCATGTGTTGTTTGTTTCTCAAAGTTGACCATAGGAATTTCTTCACGGAGCTTGTCACTTGTTTACAATTTCTCCCCAATGGCGTTCTCATAGAATGCAAGGTTTATCTCCAGAGCATCTGGATGATTCTCAACCCTCGCCTACTGGTACACCTGAGGTTTCTCCCCATCAGACTGAAGTCCCGGTGGTTACTCCACCACATGGGGAAACAAGTGACGTTCTAGTTGTCACCACACTGCCTCCATAGGTAGAACGAACTGACTCTCTAGAAGATTTTCGAATTACCAATACTATAGAGGACTATCACATTCACTGTGGTGAACGACCTTTTGTGTGATTAAATTCTTCTGACAAAGTCATTGTTACATCTTCTGAATCAACTGTTGGGCCTTCTCATGCTGTAGTAGGCCAAGATCCTTTTTGGTCCGGTGATTTTCGTCGAGTCCTTTTCGGAACTGAGTCACCCCCTGTCTACGAAATTAACCCTTCCATGTCTTCTAAGATAGAAAATGCACCCGGGACTACTACTTATCGCTTTGTTCTCCCTCCCGAGATGGCCCATCTCGCGAATACTATGAGTGTCCAAACCAAAATTACTGTAGCTACACTTGCTCCTATCAATACCCAACGAATTCCTAATGTCATTCCGACATTACCACCCAGTTACCATGTGTTGAATGATTTGCTGAATGCTTCCAATCCAACACCTCTGCAAACCCTAGCTGGTTCTCCAAGTGGTCCTCCTTTTCCTGGGCATCCTATTCCCGATTTTATTCCGACACTCCCTCAGTTTCCTTCTGGTAATCCTAATCCCAGTGGTACTATCCCGACTGTTGCATCGAACCTGCAGATTCCTATTGGTGGACAGGGTGGTACAGTTCCTTTTCCTTTTCCCGGACACAACATGGTTACTACACAACCTACAGTTGGCACACAACTTCTGGGTGGAACTATACCTACAGTAAGGGGACCAACCTCACCTTTTGGACAAAATATACCTCCTGAATTGGCCCAGTATTGGAATCAACTTCTACAAAACTTTCCTCAAAATGATTGGGGGAAGAAAACTGTCCCTACAATAGGCCAACCATATCCAAGTGTAACCAATCCTATTTGGGGTTCGGGTCAGACTACTCAACCCCAGGTCCCTACTCAAACTCAAGGTTACAATCCTTGGGGTTACTATCCTATCCGGCCACCACCGAATTAGCCAGGGCCTTCCCTCTACGGAAAGTCTGCTTACGGTCCTACTGGTTTGCCAACATGAATTCCACCCCAAAGCCATCAATACCTGCAAGTAAACCAACAGTTTCCTTTTCTTGCTACTTTGGATTTTCCAGATTTGTCTAGGATTCTAAATGATCCTATTCGTCACTCTCCCCAATGGCCTGCTATTCCTGCTAAGCTCCCATCAGATATTTCGAAATTCGATGGCAAGGCGGGAGAGGACCCAAATAATCATGTCATGAAATTTCATTTATGGTGTTCGTCTAACTCGCTGATGGATGACTCCATTCGTCTACGTCTTTTTCAATGAACCCTTACCGGTTCGGCTGCGAAGTGGTATATTGAATTGCCACGAGGTTTCTTTTCTGATTTCAACACCTTAGCTATCGCTTTTATCACACATTACCAGTTACCGATCCGTTACGATACTAGGACTGAGATATTGACTTCTTTCAAACAAACTAAAGGTACTCACATCTCAGACCATATACATGAGTGGAGACGGAGACGACGTCTCATCAAACTTGAACTCCCTGATCAGTTACTAGCAGAATGGTTTACGAAATCTTTCGTGAACGAAATTGGTAAAGACATTGCTATGGGTGGTGTTAGAGGAGTAGGCTATAAGTCGCGCTCAGTATCTTGATCTCGTTTATTCGCAAACGGGAACACTTTACGATTTACTACCTGAACTACCTCATCCTGGTACTTCCAGCACTTCAACTGCTCCAGCTGCCTTGCATGCAGCTGATGGTGTGATTGGTACTGCTCATACCCACTCACATTCTGTTTCAAATACAACCCCTAAATCCAATTCTTCTAATGTTCAAAGTGCTCTGTCTCCTTCTCCTCCCACCAGTAAAACCTCCGAAGTGAACGTTGTTCAATCTACGCCGACCAGTAAAAATAAATCAAAGAAAGGGAGAGGCAAGACTAAGGAGAGTAAAAATAATAATCAAAATGAGCAAACTAAAACCCCTCCTGTTGAAGATCGGGATAAGCACAAACCCCGCTACCCTTGCCTTATCTGTGGTGATCATCACTACACGAAGGATTGTCCTAGACATGCCAAAGTTAATAAGTTCCTTCAAGTTATGCCGAAACCCTCTACGTCGATAGTCTTGTCCCAACCCTTCCCGTCTCAGCAACAGGCCTCCTTGGTCATCCATGACCAACCATCTACTTCTACAACATCATATGTTTTGATGTGTACCGGTGATTCTAAGAAAAATGACATTGCCATCTCAACTAGAGCCAAAGATTATTCTCCATCCAAGGAGAAGGTTGATGATTTACCTCCTGATTTGGTACAGCCCTCTCCGCCGAATCCACCTACGAACGATCCTCTTCATCTCGAACGACCGAGCTCTGATACAATACTACAACCCCCAAAAGGTGTCGTTAAGAAATCGTCATTCAATCCTCATGCTCGTGTGGCCCAGAACTATAGCATTGTCAAAGATCTGGCCCAAGCACCTTCAGCGATGTCTGCCCTTGAAGTCCTTCAGTCTTGTCTTGCACAACGAAGGGCTCTGTTGAAAGATATAGGTGGAATTGATCCTACAGATAATAATTTTATAGTCTTTGACTTGGAAGACCATATTCCAAGGTTACCCCCACAGCTTGCGTTTCAGATACAAGTTATTGTCTCAGACAAGAACATCTGTCGAACTGTTATTGATGAGGGTGCCTCTACGTGTGTAATGTCTTTCACTTGTTGGAAAGCCATTGGCTCTCCTCCTTTAACTGAATCACAAAATACTTTGAAAGCCTTCAATGGCTCAGGTTTTAAAAATTACGGTGTTCTTCCATCATTGCCTATTACTCTCGAAGGTAAGACAGTCCAAGTTGAAGTGGAAGTTTTCGATGCTCCCCTAGATTATAATCTTCTTCTTGGCTGTAGCTGGGTAGATTCTATGCGTGTTGTTGTGTCAACACTTTTCCATGTAGTCCGTTTTGCTCATCAAGGAAAGGTCGTTACAGTTGATCAAATTTTCTTCTTTAATTCTGATACTCGCACTGGCAACGTGTCGTTTATAGCTAAAACCCCACCAGGTTACGAGAATGTTGGAGTCGGTCTTTTAAAAGAATCTTCGTTAATGGGTACTTTTCCCATACCACCACCACCCGATATTCTATGCCCGTCAGTTGCTTCTATTAATATGATCTCCGTTGTACCTCATGAAATTCCTATGTCTATCGACCCTTGGATATTCCCTGATCCTGGAGATCATACTCGTTTCGGCGACGTCATGCCGTTAAGTCTGGTCGAGTCTGCTTATCATGCGATTCAATCGGCAATACCTTCTACACCCTCTCTTGAGGAGTTGTCTCCTGATCCTTTCCATGTCATCTTTCCCACTGACGAGATGATCATGTCCATCATGGCTGACACCCGTTGGGACGATGGGCATCATTGTTCCATACTCTTTCTGGAACAACACACTCTTGAGAATTAACAGCGGATTTCGACTCTGTCAACCGTTGTTGTCATATTGAATGTTCCTGGATCTACACATGATGTGTTTGCGAAAGGGAACCTCAGTAATATTTCTCCCACGATACCCATTGACATATCAGTTAAACCTCGGATAGTTGAAAATGTTCACATTGGAGCTTCGTGTTCTCCCGAAGAAATTGTCACTTATACTTCCTTGTTTAAAGAATTTCATGATATCTTTGCCTGGAGTTACGAAGAGATGCTAGGTATCGACCCTACTATTGTTGTACATGAAATTAAGACATACCCCAGAGCTAAACCAGTCCGGCAATGCCTCCGTCCTGTCCATCCATGTAAAGCAACAACTATCAAACTCAAAGTTGAAAAACTTCTCAAAGCCGGTTTTATTTATCCCGTGTCTCTGATAGAATGGGTTTCCAAACCTGTACCAATTGATAAGAAAGGTGGTAGTATGCGTGTTTTTGTTGATTATCAGAATATTAACAAAGCCTCTCTAAAAGACAACTTTCCAACCCCTTTCCTCGACCAGATCGTCGATGACTGTGCCAGAAGTGAAATATTTTCTCTCATGGATGGATTCTCCGGCTATAATCAAATTAATATCGCTCCTGAGGACCAACATAAAACTTCTTTTATTTGTCCTTGGGGTACTTTCACCTATAGAAAACTTCCCTTCGGTCTTAAGAACGCAGGAGAAAAATTTCAACGTGATATGTCTTATGCGTTTCATGATATAAAGCATATCGTTCAACCTTATTTGGATGATTTGCCAGCTCATTCTTTACGCTGAGTCGATCACCCCAATCATCTCCGAGCAATTTTCGTTCGTTGTCGATTCTATCGCATTCGTCTAAACCCTCATAAATGTGTCTTTTGCGTAGAGTCTGGTTGTCTTCTCGATTTCATTGTTTCACGTCAAGGGATCTGGGTAGATCCTATTAAGGTTGAGGTGATTCTTAATCTCCTTCCTCCTTCTTCACTGCGCCAGTTACAAAGTTTGCAGGGGAAAGAAAAATTTCTTCGTCATTTCATCCCTAATTACGCCGAGATTACTCGTGGTTTTACACGTCTTCTAAAGAAAGGTTCAGATTTTGTCTGGGATAAAGTTGCCAACAACGCTTTTGAAGCTTTAAAGTTGTCCCTCACGAAAGCTCCACTTCTTTTTCCTCCTGATTATAGTCAGGATTAATTTCTTTATCTAGTAGCTTCTGAGTATACTATCGGCATGGTTCTCATTTAGGAGGATGATGCACACGATGAACATGTTATATATTACTTGAGTCGAAGTCTCACTTCAACGGAAATCAAGTACCAACATGTTGAAAAATTGTCTTTGGCTGCTGTTCAAGCAGTTCAACGTTTTCGCCATTATATTCTCTCCAGGAAAACTACAGTGATTTCGCATTGTAACCCCATGCAACATATTTTGACACATCAATTGCTGGGGGGAAAGTACTCCAAGTGGATTTTCATTCTCCAGGAGTTCGAATTGGAATTCGATCTTGCCACGTCAAATAAATCCTTAGTTTTTGCTAAGTTAATTTGTGATTTTCCCCACTCTGCCACGGAAAATGTAGCAGTCGATTCGTTACTTGACGAATCACTTTTCCTTATCAGTAATGACGATATCTGGTATGGAGATATCATTATATATCTCCAAACTCAAACTTCCCGGCCTGCTTTGTCCAGCGCCGAACGACGTCGTATCCGTTATCAAGCACGTCAATATATTATCCTCGGGGATACTCTTTACTGTCGAGGCATTGACTCTGTTTTCCGATGTTGTTTGAATTTTGACGAAGCCAAGAAAGCTTTGAATGACTGCCATTCTGGATCATGTGGTGGTCATATGTCTGGGTATGCTACTGCCCAGAAGATCTTACATGCAGGATACTTTTGGCCTTCCTTGTTCAATGACTGCATTACTGTTGTTCAGAAGTGTCATGCCTGCCAGACTTATAATCAGAAAATTCGGTCTCATCCTGCTCCCCTTCATCCTGTGTTCTCAGTTGGTCCTTTTGCAAAATGGGGCATTTATTTCATGACATGTCACCCTCACTCGGCCGGGGGGCATGGTTACATTATTGTAGCTATTGATTATTTTACAAAGTGGGCCAAGGCGATGCCAACATTCGATAATACTGGAAATACTGCAGCATTATTTCTTTTCAACCATGTCATAACTCATTTTGGTGTCCCTCAGGCTATCGTTATCGATCATGGTAGTCATTTTAGGAATTTTATGATGTCTGAACTTATGGAAAAGTTGGGTCTTCGTCATGATAGCTCAACACCCTATTATCCACAGGCTAATGGCCAGGTCGAAGAAATCAATAAGGTTCTCATAACTATGATTTGACGGATGATAGGAATTCATAAAACCAGCTGGCAAATGATGTTTTTTTCAGCTTTGTGGGCATATCATACATCTGTTAAATCTTCCATAGGATTTACACCCTTTCGATTAGTTTATGGCATGGAAGCCATTCTGCCAATAGAATGTGAGATACCTTCTCTGAAGCTAGCTGTAGAACTCTTACCCAATACTTCTGGTGAAGAGGAATGTCTGTTGTATCTGATGCAATTAGACGAGACCCGACGTGATGCCACTCTAGTAATAGAAGCCCAAAATAAACGCGTCAAGGCACAGTATGACAAGCATGTGAAGCCTCGTGTTTTCTCTGAAGGTGATCTTGTTATTCTGTATGAGAAAGATAAAGATGTCTTAGGAGCTGGGAAATTCGAACCAATGTGGCGTGGTCCTTACATTGTTAGCAAAGTTTTGGAGAAAGGAGAATATGAGCTAGTTGATTACGATGGTATACCTTTGAGTGAACCTAGAAATGGGTTATACTTGAAGAAGTACTATGCATAAGTCATTTGTGCACAAGTACTTGTATTTTATGTATCATACGGTGTGTGTTACTTTAGTTTTCTTTTGACGTTATCTGGTCTTTTCCCTTACGTGACATTGTGTTTGATTGCCAGATGTCGGAGTATTCGCTACCTTATATTGGCTTCGCTGATGGTGCTAGCCATAGTACACGGAACCTAGCTTCCGCTGCATGGGCAATCTATGCCCCAACAAACAAGCTTATATCTTTACGAGGTGTATGTATTGGCCGAGCAACCAACAACATCGCAGAGTATAGTGCCATTATTGAATTATTGGTTGATGTTATCTCTCTCGGAATTTGCCATTTGGTTGTGCGACTTGACTCGCAGCTTGTAGGACTACAACTAAGTAATGTCTACTCTATTCGAAGTCCTACTTTATTAAGGGTATATTTGCGGATTCGCCTCTTGGAACGACATTTTGATCACATTGAATATCAACATATTCCTAGATGTCTTAATACATTAACAGATGCTTTAGCTAATTATGTATTGGATAGACATTTAAATCATTTATAAATCAAACACATTACAATTCACACAATGTAAAGTAAACCGATAGAAGCCGTTTGTATATATATAATGATCAAAAGAGTTTTTTTTTACAAAATGTTTGTCCGAAGACCAAAATATCAAAAATTGAAGCTTCTAGCTTCTACATAGTGACGTCACAGATGAAGTTCACGGTAACACACTACTTCCCTAGCTACCATGCGGAGAATTTGAGCCATGGCTGCTGAAACGCCTACAGTGTGACATTGATCGCGTCGTGGAACCTCTTCTAGAGTCATATCTGGAATATCTGTTGTCAGGCCTTCTAAGTTTTGTTCCACAATCTGGTAATCTTCGACATACTGAGGTAATACTGCTACTGCTTCTCCTCATCGTTGGATAGGAGAACTTCCAGCAGGTCTATACGATCCAACATTTGTGTTATCAACAAAAAATTTGTATTAGTCTTCGGATAAATCTATAAAACAAAAAAATTAAAATATGATAAAAATCCAAAAACATTTAAAAACAATTTTTTTTGTGTGTATTTCTTACCGAGGTCTCCCCACTGAGCATCCTCGGGTAGTGCTAGATATGGATCTCCTTGGAAATCCAACCTGGCATATGCGTAGTCATCGACCATCAACATCTGGTTCTGCAACCAGTCAAAGAAAATATCGTCATATTTGATGATTGGTCCTACCACATGTCGGGCCATGAGCCGACACCACCGCAACATCCTTGGATCCCTAGGACCCAGAAAGTTCCACTCAGCCTGTAGTCTAAGCACAGGGACCCTCTCTAGGAAGAAGGACACTAACAAAGATCCATATCCAAACTGTTTTAGATCTCCATGCCTGCACTTCGTCAACTGTTTTTTGATACTGCGTAATACTGCATCAGCCCAGTTAAATACCTGGGGCTCAATACACTCGATGGCGTACTGAAAATAGCTCTGCAATGCCATATGGGGAGTAGCACTTCCATCCATCCGAGCAATCGTGAAGAGAATAGTACGGAGAGTCAAGTCAGTTACTCCCCAAATTGCCACTTTCCCTTTCTTTCTTTCGACCTCAGGTATGCAGTATTGGTTGCAATATTCACTCATTTTTAACCCGCCTGCTCTACTGCCGTTCAGACTGACATAGGACCCACACCTGGATAATCGGGTCAAGAAATATATTTCCTCGATGTCAATGGTTAATGTATGATCTCCCACAATGAAAACTTACTGGTTTGGATCCCACATTCGAACTAGGTACTCCAGTAATCGAACTTGGGCTCTCATGCCCAGGATAGAGAAGTATTTTAAGAGACTACAGTCTCTTAGTGCAGCTATGGTGGGAGGATGGTTTTCGGCATTTGCATTATCCTCCTCATGTTCTCATTCCCGCCACTCAAGCACCATGGTTGTGGCTATTTACCTGCATAAGAAACATACAAACATGATTAATGATCTTGTTCATGAAATAAATTTTTTCTATTGGCTAAACGTTTCAAAAAAAAATTGAGTTCTGCACTGCTCGCAGGTGCCATACTATGCACAGTGAAAAATTCTCGCAGGCTGCTTAAGGCCCACCTGTGAGAATGAGTCATTCTCGCGGGTCCCATATGGGCCACCTGCGAGAATGCCTCCATGCGAATAGGGTTCAAAAAACTAACTTAAAACAAAACTTTTAACCAATGAAATCAAATTTTTAAACCATGAAAAGATCAGGAATGAAGAACTTACCAAGATGTTGCTGACGGCTAGTCAAATGATCACTCGTAGCTCCCGAAAATGGACACCGAATGCAGAGGGTAAAATGAGGGTTTTTGGAACTCAATGGTAAAAGTGTGAAATGATATGGTAAATTTAGTTATTTACTCATTTTAATTACTTTTTACTATATCAAATGTGGGTTTTTTATGTTTATTTATTATTTAAACCTG
>ML809381.1:50486-65871 GCA_009831015.1 Picea engelmannii
TAAATTTAGTTATTTACTCATTTTAATTACTTTTTACTATATCAAATGTGGGTTTTTTATGTTTATTTATTATTTAAACCTGATCACTAATGTGAAAATGAGTGAAATGACTTGCAGGTGAGAAACATGGATGATTATGGACAAAATTGTTCCCTGGTGTGGTGTGATTTTGATTGTTTGTTATGGTTTTTACATAAAACCTCGAGCGCCTTTTGTCCATTCTTGCGCTTGTGAAAAACATAAGAACATGATCGAGCGTTGTTTTATCACTTTTTCGGGCTCATTGTGTTTATACGAAAAAGGAACCCCCCTGGAGTTCTCTTTAAGCTCTTTTCAGACTCTCTAAACATGAAAAGATTGCCAAGCGACCTTGCTATTTTCACGCTCTCTAAAGTATTTGAAGTACGCGTCTTTCGAGCGATAGTTTAACCATTTTTCGGTCTCATTGGACTACTGTATGAAAAAGGAAATGAGAGAGTTCTCTTTTAAGTGTTTTTCCAAACTCTATAATCTTGAAAAACCTTCGAGTTTACTATCTCTGGACTCGTTAAACAAACATTGACAGACCCGTAATGGGACCGAACCACTCCTTCCTAGGGTTCATTAAAAATACTACGAGGGAATCGTCCGAAGGATGAGTTTATATCAACAAGCATATGTGATCCTCTTCAAGCTTGCATAAAAATAAAGAGGTACTTGCCAGAAATGGTGGGGGGAAATTTGGGAAAGGGATATGTTTCATCTGTGTATTGATTGGCAGTAAGTGTCGCTCTTGAACATGACACCCCCTATTCATCATTTGAAGCCGGTTTGGGAAATCCATTTTCTCTCATTCAATTTAATAACAAGGTCTTTCCATGTGTCATCTTTGAGTCAATGCTGCCAAATCATTGGTCGTGTCGTTCATATGTTCAAGAGAAGTCTGTCTGAAATCTCTATTGAGTCGGCCATATGCAGTTATCCATTCACTCTGTGTCGGCCTTCCCTGTGTCCAAAGTCTAATTGCCACATACTCTGTTTCACTTTCAAACTCAGTTACTCATTTCATGTCATTGATGGGGGATACATCAAGGCCCTCCTATGACAAGTTTTGTTTCGTCGACTTCAGCACATTATCCGGAATCAAAACTTAGAAATTATTCAGTACCTTGGAGCTTGCATGCCTCAATGGAAAGTTTCCTCGCTTTCAACAGTGGGTTTACATCATTGACCCTTGATCGAAAGATTCCTCTAGATGTTTGATATCAACTCATTTATTCATAGTCGATGGATTGTACTATAGTAACTTGGGAGTCATTGACATCAATGGTGATTTCCCTCGCACTTATTAACAGTTATATCAATGACCGGTAATCAAGTGGTTTCTACCATGTTCGACTTCGACACATGTAATCACATGGTTAGATTCGTACTTTGGGCGATGAGATTGAAGACCCTGGATATTGTCTTTGTGATCCAGGTTGAGATGGCTTATGTATAATTTGCGACACATAGATCCACTATGTATGTTTCGTGGCTATGTCGTCTTGATTTAAACTTTGTCGCATAGATCCACAGTGTATTCAGGTGGCTATGCTCTATTGTGACAGCATGGATCCACAGTGTATGATTGGTGGCCATGTCATTTGTTTATGATGTCATCAATCTATGGTCTGAGTATGGGAATGCCTAACTCAGCAATTGGTATACATGATATTATGTCGATGCTTGGATGTTTGCAGGTTTTCGATTAAATGTGATCTTGGTTCTTGACACACACATGCAACTTACAAAGTCTATCGACTGTCACTAGTTCCAATCTCAGAATTTGGGGGGCATTCTGTTATCCACAATTTTGGTTGTCATAATGATGTAATGATTTTGGAAAAATCAAGCTCTTCACTAGAACACTTTCATGAGAAAAGTTACCTTTGTCTGCTTCCAGAAATCATACTTTTAAAGGAGGTTCGCAGGCTATCTATATATTTGCCTGCGAGAATGCCTGATTCTCATAGGTTGCATTAAGTTGGGGTGCAAGGGGTTCGCACTGTACCTAACTATCAGGGTGCGAACATCTTCTAAAGGAAGGAAAAATGTGAAATTCTCGATCCTTCTAGAAGGGAATCTTCTAGAAGGGTGAGTTGGCATTCGAATGGTTATCTAAGTACTGGTTTTCTTGATATCTTGGGATTATTCCTATCCAAGTAACTAATCTATTCTCTCCTATATATTGAAGAGAATTCTCATGGAAAAGGTGGGAATCAAACTAGCAAGAGATTGATTGGAGAATTAGTGTAAGATTGTATGAAGGACTGATGCTACAACAACCAGAGACACCAGCAAGGTCATCAAAAGTGGTTGATTTTCTTCATACATGAGAAAGTGTGTGTGTCAGAGCTAGGAGCCATCGAAAGGAGATCTACAACATCAAGGCTCAGGTTGTAAGTTTCACTTTCTATCAATTTAATACAGTAATATGTCCCTTTCCCATAAAGATGATGTCACTTTATTACATAACTCCTTGATCATATGTATAGATTAGCTATTGAATATATTGTTTTTCCTTCACTTCGATTGGTTTGTATTGTTATGATCTGAATGACATAAGAGCGTTGGAGCGAAGCTTGGAACAACAGAGACCCAAGGAAGCGTTCATAAGGTATGTTCATGATCCTTGCCTCTTAGTTCATTCAATAGTCTAGATCTAGGGAAAGAGTATTATTCTGTCTTGTTTTGTTCTAGATCCAGGTGGATCTAGGGAGATCGGTTTTTGTCCGCACTTACGGATTAATCCTGAAACACAAAGTAAGGAAAAATGTAGAAAAATCAAAACAAAAGAGGATGAATCCTTAGAAAATAGGGTGTTGAAGGCCAATACCAAGATCAACTGAGAGTATGAGACCCTGAGCAAATGCAAAAGGCAAAAAATGAACCCAAAAATTGAAAAACTAGAGGGCTTTTCACTGAAAATGGGGTATCTCTCTAGTGTAAGGGGTACCAGAGTGCTCCAAAACTCTTTTTAAGACCACTAGGGAGTGTTATCTCTCTGATAACAAGGGCAGGGGAGCGCTCTGCTGCAAAATCTCAGAAAAATGCCCAAAAACTAAAAAACGCAAGGACATTCAATCAATCAGGGTGATCATGATGACATAAAGAGGAAATCAAACAAATATAAGAATAAATAAGGCAATATGGAGAAGTTCAAGTGAGTGGGAAAAGGGCCAAAACAAGATCTGGGAATGGAAACAAAAATCAGAGCTTCTTCCCAGTGGAGTCGCCAATTTTTGTTGTAGGTGAATCCCCCTATAGACAAGTGGATTCCTTCTTGGTCTCTAGACTACTAAGACCAATATGGAAAAGTGATTAACATGGACACTGAAATACTTTTAGATATAATCAAGCTAATATACAAAGGAGAATAAGAAATATATGTACCTTGTTAATGGCATTTGTCCTCGCAAAGTCCAGGCTGAGCTCCAATCCTAAGCTCCTCGATAGTTCCTATAGAACAAACAAAGTTACAATGGAATTCCTACTCTATTGTGATTATCTCAAACATATATCCATCTACTACATACAAACTCATATGGAACAAGCATAAGCTTCAAAGAAATAGGCCAAGCATCAATTATTAATGAGAACAAGTAAAAGTACTTACAATCCTTTGATGAGGGTGCAACAAATTATTCCATTTCTCCTTGTCCAACCCCTTTTCTCAAGTAATATACATTAATTTCTCTGATGAGATATAACTTATGAGATCATAAGTGTCATATCTCCAATCTCTTATGTTCATACCACTTACAGGATCATAAGTTTGGTATGAATCTCTAGTCTCTATCCCATGTACCTTTCGCCATGAGAAGGCCTCCTTATATAACCTTGGAGAGGTACAACCACTTGAGAGATATTTGGGATAAGTTGAGGATTCCTCTCCTTCAATTGAGGATATTCCCTAAGATCATGCCTTGACCATCTATTTGAATCCAACCACCTTTAGGAATTGAGGGATTCTTCCTTGATTTGTCTCAACAAACCCTAAACTTGCTTAGAAAAGGGTAGCGCTCCCCCAAAAAGATTCACAGGGTGCTCAAACACTCCCCCAAAGAGGATTAGGGAGTGCCAGCACTCCTTGACAGTGGGTAGGGGAGCACGCCTCTCCAAAATCCATTTTTTTGTGGTTCTTTCAGTGCCAACAGGTTTGTACTCCTGTCAAGTGACTTCTCTTCTTCAAAACTAGTCTTTGGGGTGTCTTAAGTGTCTTTGTGATGTCGTTAGAGGCACAACATGGGAAATATGGAAATATGATGTTTATGACACTTGAAACACTTGTGGTCAAGATGTGACACTTGCGGACATGATCTGACACTTATAACACTTGTAATGACAACACTTGCAACACTATTGAAGTGAGTAATTTTGATGTGTAACAGGTGTGACCTGGCTACTTCATTCAAAGCTTCGTGTATGCACCTTATTCTTTCAGTCAGCACTTGCATTATTCTATCAGACATGATCTCAGATCAGTATGGGATTTGTAGGAGAATTCATTGACAGGGGGACCTTGGGTAGACAGCCTGCCTCCAAGGCCGATGCTTCCATGATTTCCATTTACAAGGTGAAACGAGGTTTCAACTACCTCCCCCTATTTCCATTAACTAACTGCATCAGGATCAGGATGGATCCAGACACCCATGAATTCCCCAAGTGAGCTCTCGACACATTTGAGTCAATTCTGGTGTCTTAAGGCCACACAGCTCTTCCTCTATAACCAACTCGGGTGCTCCAGCCTTTTGCATAGCTCCTATCCTATCCATCATTCCACGTGACTTTGGACTATAACCATACACATCCCCTGCATGAGATTTAAGGATTTCACCTGTTGGGAGTTTTCACCCCCCTTGATTTCAAATATCCTGATGTTCGATCCCATGACATGACCCATCTAGATAAATAGTCAGATTTTCTTTAAAATTGATGGCCACAATCATTCCCTTGATTAATATCAACTACCCGTCGCTCGATAGGAACTTTCCATTTCTTTATGGCTTTGCTTCCATATGACCGTAGGTTGTGCTCATGGTCCCAACTCTCATTCGCGTTGCAATTTCACGTTTTGTGAACTCACGTTGTGTTCCATGCTGAAATATCTGAGTCATGAAATAGCGATCACTCGGATCGAGTGACACACATCCCTTTGCAATGGATGACCTAGATCATATTAGTGCTTCAGAACCCTAGGATATCAGGAACCCTCACTATCGACCTCCTGAAATGACTTCTTCCATGGTTCAGATCTCACGCCATGTGCCTTCCTAAGATGGACGGCCTAGATCATATAGGTGCTTTCAGTTTCACGAGTCTTCATGACTCACCCTTTGACTGCTCCATCCTGTGAGTCAGTGAAATGATAATATTGTGCCATGTGCCTTTCCTAGGATCAATGGATAGGATGGACCTCACGATTTCAAACCTTCTGTCTGATGCTATACTCCATGTAACTTTATGATATTGATCACCCAATGGACGTCGATATGCTCTACCTGATGAATCTCTGCTGTTGAAATCTAATCTTGCTCTCTCACCTGATTTGAGTCGATATCAGACTGCTCTAAGTGTTTCTCTTGTGCTTATGGCTTTGGTCTCTATAGATAAATATTGGATGACTGACTAAGGGCTCAGGGAGGTAAAAAGATCAGTGACATAGGTAAAGAGAGAGAAGTGATCGACCTTAGAGAAAATATAAAGGTCTAGGGCCGACACCTCTCAGGTAGACAAAGAAGAAAACTATAAGCCAAAAGGACAAACCTTATGATCGGGTCTACAAAAGGAAGAGTCACAGGAAGAATATAGACTTAGGTAGAAAACACAAACCCCTAAGGCTTTGACAATTTTATGTGATGACATAATCTTCCCTTCTTTCCCCATGCAGTTAGGGGGGAAGACCATGTGCGTCAAAGTTGAAGTGGTCAATTCACCTCTCGACTAAAACCTTTTGTTAATAAGGAGTTAGACCTATGCTATGCATGTAGTAGTCACTACAGTTTTCCGGGTCTTGTTGTTTCCACATGAGGGTTAGATAGTGTCCATTGATCAGTTGTCCTTCTCCCATCCTGACCCTTCATTGGGGGAATCCATGGTCCTGATGATTGATATCCCTCATCCCGATATCATCAACGGAGGTGTTGGATTGTTCCCACCTTTGATGGGTACTTTCGATTACCTGACTCCTTCCAGCAATGTCAAGTTCATATTAGTTATCCCCGCTAGCCTAAGGCTAACATATTTTAGTTGTCCTCGTTCCGTATGACTTAATTTAATGATCTGTGGAATCTTCCTTCCCAATCCTCCATGATGGAAGGGACAATCCATCATGGCATGGACATGCCCTTGTTCATGGCAGAAGTTGCGTACTCTATACTCCAACAAGCTTTCGATGACCCCGATCCAACTCTCGCACAGGAGTTAGATCTCGTTCTTGAGCCTATTTGTGATCAATATTCCCTTGTCACCACCAATTCTTTAGACTTGGTATTTCCCTCAGATGAGGATATTATTGAGGAATTGACTGGTCTTTACAGACCCTAGAATGATCTCCATCATAGATCTTATTTTCTACCAGAATTAAGAAGAATAAGGGCAGGAGAATTTGTGTTGTGTATGATGAGAGACAGGTCTTGTACTATTAATCCTCTAGCTCTACAAGAAGTATACACCGAGGGTAATATGGTAACCATCGCTGAAATGACACCTAATGACATCTCCAAAAACCCTGGCATCATGGAGAATGTCTTCATTGGAGAGGACTGCTCCCCCGAGGAGATTCAAATCTATACATATTTATTTAAATAATTTTGCGACGCTTTTGCCTAGTCTTACGAGGAAATGCTAGGCATAGATCCAAGAATATTCAAACATGAAATAATGACATATCCTAATGCTAAGCTAGTCTGGCAGAAGCTTCGTCCAGTTAATCTTAGGAAAGAAGCAACTATTAAGGATGAAGTAGAGAAACTACTCAAATTCGGTTTCATCTACCCCGTCCAGTTGACTCAATGGGTTTCAAATTCTGTTCTAGTCAATAAAAAGCAGGGAATGATTCACGTATGTATGGACTTTCATGATATGAATAAGGCCTGTCCCAAGGATAATTTCCCTACCACGCTCATTGACCAGATTTTTGATGAGTGTGCAGGTGTGATGTCTTTTATTTCATGGATAGTTTTTCAGGATAGAATTAGATACAGATTAAGCCCGAAGACCATCATAAAACAAATTTTAGCTGTCCATGGTTACATTTGCTTATCGGAAGATGCCTTTTGGCCTCAATAATGTTGGAGCCACCTTTTAGTGGGCCATGTCTTTTTCTTTCCATGAGCTAAGACACATAGTCGAGGCTTATCTCAATGATTTAGCATCATGATCTCGTAACGGAGTTCATCATCCTACGCACCTTCGACTAATCTTTCAGTTATGTCGCTACTATCGAATTCGCTTGAATACAAAAAAGTGCAATTTTTGTGTGACGTTGGGTCCTTTGCTAGGCTTCATAGTTTCGACAATAGGGATCATGGTTGATCCTCTAACGGTTGAGGTGATAGTTTAGTTTCCTCCCCCATGCACAACCCTCAGCTTCATAGTTTACAGGGTAAAACCAACTTTCTTCGGCGTTTTATCACAAACTATGTCGAGATCACTAAAGGGTCCATGTGTTTACTGAAGAAGGATGTTCCTTTCTATTGGGATGAAGCTGCTCAATGCTCTTTCAAAGCGTTGAAACACGCCCTCACATCCGCCCCTCTGCTTTGGCCACCCAATTATAATAAAGATTTCTTATTGTACTTGGCTGCTGCAGAGTCAACCATCGGTATGGTATTGGTTCAAGAGGACGATATACTTGAAGAGCATGTGATTTATTACCTAAGCCAAGGCCTGGTTGGACCAGAACTCAACTACTTCCATGTTGAGAAGCTAGGATTGGCAGTAGTGCATGTTGTCCAACGGTTTCATGATTATATCGTGCTTTGCAAGACCACCGTCATTGCCATTGTGAATTTGTTCCAATACGTGTTGACATGACATGCAATCGATGAAAATATAAGTAGATGGATTGTTATGCTCCAGTAATTATAGTTGGTTTCGTCTCCTCGAAGTCCAAAAAATTGTTGGTCTTTGCATAACTTATCTCGGAACTTCCGATCAAATCAGGTGATGTTACACCCAAAGAATCACCGATTAAAGGATATATTTTTTTTATTTCATCTTCAGATCCCTGGTATGGAGATATATTAGTATATCTCCATAATTTGAAGTGCCCCACCTCTTCTTCTCAAGATGAGCATCGACGCATATGCCACCAGGCAAAAAACTATCTCATACTCAATGAAACTTTGTATCGTCGAGGTGTATATTGCATCCTTCATTAGTGTCTCACTCATGCAAAAGTGAAACTTGTGGTTAATGACTACCACATTGGAGCATGTGGTGGTCATATTTCTGGGTTGGAAATAGCCCAAAAGATTCTATGAGCTGGTTAATTTTGGCTGACATTAATCAAGGGTTGCATTGAATTGGTCAAGAAGTGCCACCCATACTAGATCTTCTCTCAGAAGATGAGGGCACATGTTGCTCCCATGTTTCCCGTCATTACTATTGGTCCCTTCACCAAGTTGGGGATTGATTATACTACATGCCACCCCCCTTCATCCAGGGGGAATTTTTATATCATTGTAGTGGTAGACTACTTCAAAAAGTGGGTTGAGTCTATGCCAACATTCAATAATGATGGAGAGACAACAACTCTCTTTCTATTTAACCAGATAATAGCAAGATTCGACATCCCGAGGGAGATTGTCATTGACCATGGCAGTCACTTTCAGAATAAAATGATGTCTAAGTTAACATCAAATCTTGGGTTGAGGAAAGAGAATTCGTCACCCTACTACTCACAAGTGAATGGTCAAGTGGAAGCTGTGAACAAGTCTCTCAAGACTATTCTATAGTGAACGATCAATTCTACCAACTTGAATTTGAATTTGGTGTTGTAATCGACATTGTGGGCCTACCGAACATCTGTAAAGCCTGCCATCATTTTCTCACCTTTTCAACTCATTTATGGGCTAGAGGTAGTCTTGCCAATAGAGTTCCGGATCCCATATCTAAAGTTGGCAGTACAGTTATTTCCAGACACTTCACCTCTTGAGGAATGATTATTATATCTCGAGCAGCTCGATGTGAAACGTCGTGATGGAGCCTTGGCTAACAAGGCTCACAAGAAACAAGTCAAGTGTCAGTATGATCAGTCCGTTATTCCTCAGATTTTCTCCAAAGATGACCTTATCCTGGTCTATGACCAAGATAAGGATCCCATGGGGGCAGGCAAGTTCAAACCCTTGTGGTTTGTACCGTTCATCTTGAAGGAGGTACTAAAGAAGGGTGCTTAAAATCTAGTTTATTTTGAGGGAAATTCTTTAGCGGAGCCTAGAAATGGGCTCTATCTCAATAAGTATTACTCGTAAGTGGGTCGCATTAGGTGATTTCTTGTACATATGTATATTTTTTATACAGTTAGTTTTTTGTCTTTTTGTTTTATGGACGTGTCATTTTTTATTTCATATTTTTAACCATGGAAGATGTCAAGTGAATCACAGGTGTTTGTTGGGTTCATGGAAAACTCTATCCAACACACTCGAAGGCTTGCTTCCATAGCTTGGGTGATCTTCACACCTCAAGGCCAGTTGCTATCTTCTGGAGGTATATGTCTAAGTGACACTACAAACAATGTCATCGAGTACAATGCAGTAATAGAGTTGCTTTGTGATGCTTTGTTGCATGTTATCTCTCACCTCTGAGTCTACTTAGATGCACAATTGGTTGTGTCCCAATTTAATAGGGTTTACCGCATTTATGATCCTACTCTACACCAATGATTCCTTAGTGTACGTCTTTTAGAACGATGTTTTGATTACATTGCGTATATCCATGTTCCTAGGAGATTAAATCAAATCACAGATACTCTATCTAATCATGTATTAGATTGGCATATTGCACACACATAAACATGTACATACATTGTAAAAATGTGATCCATAAGACATAAAAGATGTAAATACGCATATATATTGTAACACCCTATTTCCCCCAGTTTGTAAAAATAACTAGACTGGCCAAGAACTATGGCAAAACTCATAAATGAGAATGTGTGATGTGAATGTACCTTGTGGAAAAGGTCGATGAGTGTGAATAATATTATGAATTTATATTGTAGGACTGTTGAGAGGGGATATGATGAAAAACAGACCATGATGGTTGAAGAAAGGCGGTGGAAGGCACCTGGAAAGGTGGCGTTAACTTCCATCGAAAATCAATACCATATTTGGACTTCACTGGCCCGGAGAACCAAAAGAAGCTCGTTGGCCCCAAATTAAATGTCTCACAGGTTGGTAGGTAGATGGCTCCTCAGGAATTAATGAGGGATGGGGAGGAGAACCGCCCATCCGTAGAGCCGTCAGGCCTGACCAGCACGAGGGAAATCACACCACATGCAACCTCGCAAGAGGATAAGGTGTGGGGAAGAATCGATTGGGCGGGGACACGAGGGGATAAAGAGAAATTTGGTGATATGCAAAGTGAGTGATAGCAGAGAGGAAGGAGAGTAACCTTCGCTCCTGGTCACTGGAAAACAGAGACACAATCTCACAGCATCGTGGTCTCAGCTCGGGGGTGGCTAGTGGTAAATCCGTTGGGAGTCGCTGAGCCTATGGTTAGGTGGAAATGAGCACCCCTCTCAGTAGTTGTATAACCCCTTGTGTTACTTTATGATAAGTGTTTTGCCTTTGGCATCTTGAAATATATGTATTCTGACAATTATGCTCATAAGCTGTGAAATTGTGAACAATTTCAATATAAGAATGTCTATATGATGTTTTGATCAATACTGGAAGTTGTATGTTTATAATGGAAAGACTACGTGTGGCTTATGTTCTCTCAAATTGTTATTTATATGCATACTGATCTAATTCAGACTTCACTCCTAGTTCTCGGGAGAGAGATACCCTTATCTGCCTCAGATAGTACCCTGGGTAAACCTCCCCATAGAGATACCCTTCTTGAAAGAGCCATCAAGAACCTGGAAGGAGGACATGAAGGTGAAAGGACTTAAGAAATCCATGATAAGTATCGAATCTATGGACGAGATCTCGTTGGGAGATCTGTGGTCACTCACGACTGTCAGATAAGAAGAAGAAGTTGGAAATATAATTACCTTAACCTTGATAAGTGTTAATCGACGGACGAGATCCCGTCGGGAAATCTGTGGTCACTCATGACCGTTAGATTTGGTAGGAGAAAGTAGGATGTTAAGTGCCTTGCCCCTGTGAATTTCTATGTCTTCGTGGGTAGCGAAGAGATTGGGACCGTAGATCCCCAAGCTCCATCAGAGCATCCAGACCATTGATCTTTCCATGTCCAGGAAGTCATGGGAGAGCACAGAAGTTAGGAACTTTTTTGAGTCGTCAGATCTCAGCTGAAAAACCCGACAACCATTGGATCTGTCAGGAGATATCTGAGGGATAAACCCTCAGTGAATAGGGGTGAAAGCCCCGAAATAGTTCTGGACCATCCGAATAATAAAGGCCACATGTCAAGATATTTTCCACTTCGAGAAATCAGGAGTCGAGAACTCGAGAGTTTTGGTGATGAAAGATCGGGGCATTCCATGGTAGAAACCCCGAAGTAGATTTGGTTCATCCGATTAAAGGAGGCCACATGTCGTGAGATTTCCCATTTCAGGAAATAGAGAGTCGAGAACTCAGGAGTTTTGGTGATGAGAGATCGGGATGTTCCATGGTGGAAATCCTGAAGCAGTCGTAGACTGACGGATTTTGGGTGGCTACGTGTTGAGAGATTACTCGTTTCGAGAAATCGGGGATCGAGGATTCGGTGGTCCCGTTAACAAGAGGTTGGGCTCTTGCCTTGACAAATACCGACGGAAGAGAGTCCATGGTCATATGGGAAGAGGTCATATTGACCAAGGCATAACCCAAGGGGCTAATCACCGATTTAGGCTTGTTTTTCACTTCGGTGTTTCAGCACTCAGGATATCGAAGGGCATGTTCCCTTGTGCTCTCAAACCCTGAAATCCAGACTTATAAATATCAAGATGTTAACATGTGGTTAATCTTTGATGAATGGATAGGATCCTCTCGGAGGATCTAGGGTCTGGGATGACCATGAAATGTGAGGAAGAGATGTCAGCTTTAAGCTGGGCATGAATGCGCATTAGGGTAAGTGGCGAGAAGATCTGGAAGGCTAGAGTCCACCCACCTAGATCTACAGTTGACGCTTCATTCTGGAGCCTCCTTGTTGTTTTTCCTTTAGCGGTGAGGGGGGGAGTTTGGAATCGAACGTGCAACTCTTGAACAGTCAGGATTTATTCTCCTTGATCAACGACATTCAGGTGAATTCTGGACCCCCCTTGCCATTCTTCCTTTAATGGGGGGGGGGGGTCCAGAATGGTGTGGTGTGTGAAGTAGGACCCTCCTCCTATCACATCGTCCTCCAGGTCATGTTACCCCTCTCACCACCTGTACTCTACTCAACTGCGCGACAGGTCCATTCCTAATGGCCATTCGCTAACCCTGTTGGGATTCGTCCCTATTTGCCAGTCACTATCCTTGTCGGGGTTCGATGGTTGCAGAGTCGAATAATTCGACATTCCTGTAGTGTCAAGGCATGGAATACAATAAACGCCATGATTATTTGACCTGTGATCCTGACCCACGATGACATGGGAGATAGAGAGAGTTAGCTTACGCTATGCCTCCGCAGATATTTCGGGGGCTCTGATTCTGCAGAAATCAACGAAAACTTGATTATGGTAGTGGGTGCATTACAAATTGGTATCAGAGCATGGTGACAACACTCAGCCTGATTGGGATCATGAATGAATTGCGCAAAAGCTCCATTCGAAGCACTCCTAAGAGGAGTAACCCCCTAACTTAACTCTCTTATCCAGGATCAAAACTTGGAAATGAGAACCCGACTGTGTATGCATGTGAAAGAGTTATGAATTTATGTGCAGGTTATAAAAATGTATCTAACTCTTGACTAATAACCAGTGTTTGTCTTTTCACCCAAGCGGACGATCAGCCACGGGAATTTACAAACACAGAGAATGATGACTCACCAAGATATGGGAGAAGGATCCCACAATAGAGATGAAGAGTCCGACGAAATAAGAGCAATAGGAACCCCTCCAGATCTAGCTGAGACTATGAGGAGTCTCATGGTTGAATTGCAAAGATGGAAGGCCGACAATGAAAGGATGATGAAAGAACAAGAAAAGAAAAGTGAAATTAATGCATTTTTACTGTAGATCTTATTCGACCTACAACGACAAATGCAGCATGAACCTGAGATACAGAAACATGGTCCTATCAGTGGCCATACTGAGAGGAGAACCTCAAGGAAGGTCCACCCCAAAGGTAAAGGACTAGTGCCAGACGATTCCTCTGAGAAGGAAGATGGCGATTCAGAAGGCTCTTCTAGTAGCAGGACTGGTTCCTATTCTCAAAGAAAACAGAAGAAGCAAAAGACTTCCAAGGGTCATAAATTTGAGGAATTCAGAAAGGAAAAACCTCCCTCCTTCGATGGTGAGATAAAGAAGGGAGAGGAAGCAGAGGCTTGGCTACTTGGACTGAAGAAATATTTCAGAGTCCATGATTGTTCAGAGAATTTGAAATCCTGAGTGGCCACTTTCAACCTGAACAGAAAAGCTTCCATCTGGTGGGAAGATCTTAAGAATGTGAAAGGGGTTCGTGAGGAGGACTTGTCCTAGAAACAGTTTTAGAAATACTTCCGAGAGAAGTATTTTTTTGAAAAATATTTCGATGAGAAGACAAAAGAGTTTTATGAACTCAAACTGGGGCAACTCACTATAGAAGAATATGTCAACAAATTCCTCGACTTATTGAGATATGTACCCTACATCAAAGCAGAGAAGGTGAAGGTGCAATGCTTGATCAGTGGGCTACCCAAGGAATACCGGAACATAATTGAATTTGATGAGCCAAAGACCTTAGAAGAAACTATTCGAAAGGCAACATATTGTCATGAACAATATAGACATCGGGCAGAGTCTCATGGAGACTGGAAACAAAAGAGTGGTTCGATATTTCATAAAAAGGGGATCAAATCCTCAGGATTTAAGAATTATAAGAAGAACCCCAAAATGAAATTTCCATCCCGGAGTATACTCCAGCAGAAATTTCCCTCATCAGACGGAAACAAAACTTCTGGACCTATACCAGTAAAGACTGATAACCCAAAGAGAGAACCTTTGAAATCTTGGGTTTGCAGAGAAGAGAATATCCTACGAGATTGTCCACACCGACAATAGAACATTCGGAAATTTTATAACATTTAGGAAGCTACCACTGTCAATGATGTGGCAAGGAGTGTGCCGCAGATTTATGCAGCATTGGATAATAACCAAGCTAACCACCAAGCTTCAGTGGTGGAAATAGAAGGTATGATTTGCAACCATCTGGTGTCTATTTTGATTGACCCTGGTTCAAATTTGAGTTATATAGCCCCTAAATTTGTTGATAAGTGTAAACTACAGCCACAAAAACAAACCAAGACATGGTTGGTATAGTTAGCCACTGGCACCAAAAGAAGGGTAGCAGAGGTCATACCAGCCTGCTAATTAATGTTGGGTGAATTCCCCACCCAAGAAACCCTTAATGTATTACCCCTAGGATCCTGTTATAGGATAAATCCGTGAGTGCAGACACAAACCAATCTCCCTAGATCCACCTGGATCTAGAACAAAACATGACAGAATATACCGCTTTCCCTAGATCTAACTATTGAACTAAATTAGAAGTGAGAATAAGAGACATACCTCGTAATCACTTCCTTAATATTTGTTTCTCTGGCTTTGCTCCAACGCTCTTGTGTGGTCAAAATCAAAACAACACAAACCAACCAAAGTGAAAGCAAATAATATATCCAATAGCTAATCTATACATATGATCAAGGAATTATGTAATAAAGTAGATCTCACTTTATGGGAAAGAAACATATTACTGTATCATATTAAATATGAAAGAGAGATTACAATCATTGCCTTGATGTCGTAAGGTCCCTTCCAACTGTCCTTCGTTCCCCACACACTTCTTGCTCCAAAGATTCTGAAACCATATATCTGATGGCTACTCACAATCTATCTTGACAAAGCAAATCTCAAAGCCACTCTAAGAAAGCTAATAATTCCAAGCCAAAGAACCACAACCAAGAACCCCTTCTCCATGAGAGCTCCTCTCCTTTTATAAGTTGAAGAGGATAAGGTGAGGAGGTTAGGATGATCCCACTAAATCATGAAAGCGAGTAAGATCCAAACCAT
>ML809381.1:71540-83743 GCA_009831015.1 Picea engelmannii
TTAAAACAAAGAAACCCAAACTAAAAGTTTTCTTTTAAAGCGAACTATTCAGAAGAAATCTGATCTTTCCCTAAACAATTCTAAAGAAAACACACGCTTTGTAATTGAAAGACACTCAAAGAAAGAGACTAATCCTTCAAAATTAAAGAAATAAAAAGTGGCTAAAAGAAACTCAAATAATGTCAAGCAGACTGTAAACAGATCAATATAAGCTCCAAAATTTTAATCCAGTCGTTCAAAGAAAAACTGGGCATCAAAAAATTACAAGACTCAATCCAAAAAATTTCACAAACAAGTTCGCAGCCTAGCAATAGAGTACAGTGCGATAATTAGGTATTCTCGTAGTCTAGACATAGGTAGGGTGCGAGAAGTTCACACCTAACTGAACAGTAGGGTGCGAACATCAATGATTCTCGCAGGCCACTAAAGGGTACAGTGCGAGAACTTCTGTAATCACAAAATTTGGAAGAGGACAAAAATTTTTGAGTGAACTTTCAAATCCAGAGAGTCTTGGTGGATCTCCCACAGACTCAGAGAACAGAAAACAAGCAATCAAAGCAAGGGAAACTAGACTAAATAGGAAACAATCCGTTCCCCAATGGAGTCACCAATTTTGTTATAGGATAAATACGTGAGTGCGGACACAAACTGATCTCCCTAGATCCACCTGGATCTAGAACAAAACAGGACAGAATATACCGCTTTCCCTAGATCTAACTATTGAATTAAATTAGAAGTGAGAATAAGAGACATACCTCGTAATCACTTCCTTAATCTTTGTTCCTCCGTCTTCGCTCCAGCGCTCTTGTGCGGTCAAAATCAAAACAACACAAACCAACCAAAGTGAAAGCAAATAATATATCCAATAGCTAATCTATACATATGATCAAGGAATTATGTAATAAAGTAGATCTCACTTTATGGGAAAGAAACATATTACTGTATCATATTAAATGTGAAAGAGAGATTACAACCATTGCCTTGATGTCGCAAGGTCCCTTCCAGCTATCCTTCGTTCCCCACACACTTCTTGCTCCAAAGATTCTGAAACCATAGATCTGATGGCTACTCACAATCTATCTTGACAAAGCAAATCTCAAAGCCACTCTAAGAAAGCTAATAATTCCAAGCCAAAGAACCACAACCAAGAACCCCTTCTCCATGAGAGATCCTCTCCTTTTATAAGTTGAAGAGGATAAGGTGAGGAGGTTAGGATGATCCCACTAAATCATGAAAGCGAGTAAGATCCAAACCGTTTGGATGCCACCTCACCATAGAAGCTTCCCTTTCTAGAAGATTCGAGAAACCATACGTTTTTCCCACGTGCTGGAATGTTCACACCCTAGCTATAGAGAAACCTGCAAACTGTTCGCACCCTGGCTATAGTGCAACCTACGAGAATTGGTCATTCTCGCACCCTGCCTATATAGCAACCTGCGAACGTTCCTTTTTATGAGGTTTTTACATAGGAAAATGCAACTTCTTTTCTTATTAAAAGTTCTTCTTCCTTCTCTCTTCAGGAACTCAGGCCACTGTGACCCCCCTAAAAGCAATATATAGGTTTACATCATTAACGATCATAGGGATGACAAAAATAATGTGTAACAGATCCTACGATTTGTTGATTGGTATGGAATGGATAGCCACACATAAAGCCAAACTGGACTGTTACCATAAAACCTTGGAGTGTGTAAGTAAATAAGGGAGAAGGATAACCCTTCAAGGGATCCAAAAACCTGTCTCTGTGAGGCAAATATCATCCCTGCAAATGAGAAAGTATTGCCAAAAAGGATGTCCCCTATATGCAATACAGGTGTTGAAAACAATCGAAGGTGATAAACCAAGACCTGATGATCACCCTATCCTGAGAGAATACAGAGATGTGTTTCCGAAAGAGGTATCGGGTCTACCTCTGAGAAGAGACATTTAATTCTTGATATAACTTGCATCAGGAGTGGTGCTAGTGTCTAGGACACCCTACCGGATGAGCACACTTGAGTTGGTGGAACTCAAATTGCAATTGAAAGAAATGATGGATAAGGGTTATATTCGACCCAGCATGTCCCCATGGGGAGCACCAGTCCTGTTTGTGAAAAAGAAGGATGGCACCCTTAGACTGTGTATAGATTATAGACAACTCAATAAAGTAACCATAAATAACAAGTACCCCTTGCCTAGGATCGATGATCTATTTGATCGGTTGGGAGGTGCGTCTATTTTCTCAAAGATTGACTTGAGGTTAGGATACTATCAAGTCCAAATCAAGGGTGAAGACATCCATAAAACTTCTTTCCGGACACGGTATGGTCACTATGAGTTTTTGGTAGTGCCATTTGGGTTAACCAATGCCCATGCCACTTTCATGTTCTTAATGAACAATGTACTCAGTAAATTTTTAGATAAATTTGTACTAGTTTTTATTGATGACATATTAATCTACTCTAATAATAGAGAAGAACATGAAGAGCATCTTAGACTTGTGTTGTAAGTGCTAAGAGAGCATCAGCTCTATGCTAAATTCAGCAAATGTGACTTCTTTCAGAAGCAAAAACATTACTTGGGACATGTTATGTCCGAGGAAGGGGTAGCAGTAGATCCTGACAAGATCAGGTCTATCATGGAATGGCCTGCCCCGAAGGATGTTTCAGACATCAGATCCTTTATGGGATTAGTAGGATAATATAGGAGATTTATAAAAGGATTCTTCAAGATTGGTTGTCCAATCACTACCCTCCAGAAGAAGGGGACAAAATTCATGTGGACACAGAAATGTGAAGAAAGATTCCAAACTCTGAAACATCTACTGACCCATGCACCTGTGTTGAAAATCACTGACCCAGAAGCTGAGTTCCTTGTGTGCACAGATGCCTGTAAGGAAGGGATCGGTGGAGTCCTTATGTAGAAAGGAAGTGTGATCTGCTATGAATCTCGAAAATTGAATGAACATGAAGTCAACTATGTGACTCATGATCTAGAACTGGCTGCGATAGTGCATGCCTTGAAAATGTGGAGGCATTACCTCTTGGGAAGAAAATTTGTACTTATGACAGATCACTGTGGATTGCGATATTTGTTTGACCAACCAAAGCTCAATGATAGACAAGCTAGATGGATGGCCCTCCTTAGCGAATTTGATTTTGAAATCAAACACATTAAAGGGAAAGAAAATAGGGTGGTCGATGCCCTTAACAGAAGCATGAAAACAATTCACCTGGCAGTGGTGAGTACCTGCGAGACAGATGTCAAGAATAGAGTCATAAATGCACAAGAGACAGATCCATTCATTTAGACCATGACCCTGTACCTATAGCAAGAACCCTCTGGAGTAAAATATGAAGGATACTAGATGACCGAAGGAGGTCTTCTCACTTACAGAGATAAACTGTATTTTCCAAATTGTGATGACTTGAAGAGGTTCATTATGGATGAACTACATAAAAGACCATATACTGGTCACCTAGGATACCAGAAAATGATTACTGCCACCTGAAAACAATTTTATTGGCTTGGATTGAAGAAAGATACAGCCAAATATTTGGCTCGATGCATAGAGTGCCAACAGGTTAAAGCAGAACATCGACACCCAACAGAACTATTGCAACCTTTACCCATCCCAGAATGGAAATGGGAAACCATCTCCATGGATTTTATCACTGGATTGCCAACTTCAACCAAATAGAATGACGCCATTATGGTAGTGGTGGATAAACTAAGCAAGTCTACTCATTTCATCCCCATCAAATCAACCTGCAAGGTGATAGATATCTCCCAGGTATTCATGAAAGAGGTATTCAGACTGCACAGTATGCCGAAAGAGATAGTGTCTGACAGAGACACAAAATTTACTTCCAATTTTTGGAAGTCACTGATGGCTGGTTTATAAACCAAATTGTTGTTTAGCACCACCTATCACCCTCAAACCGATGGATAGATAGAAAGAGTGAATCAAATATTAGAGGATATGTTAAGGATGCATGTAATGCATCAACCCAGGAAATGGGAAGACTACCTTCCATTGGTATAATTTGCCTACAACAATGGCTACCAAGCATCCTTAAAGATGAGTCCCTTCGAGGTCCTCTATTGTAGGCCATGTAATACTCCAATCATCTAGAGTAATCATGTAAATAGGATTTATTTTGGACCCGACATGTTGAAATAAATGGAACAACAAGTGACTCAGATAAAACAAAATCTGAAGGTCCCTCAGAACCGACAGAAAAGTTATGCTGACCAAAAGAGAAATCCAAGAGAGTTCAAAAAGGGAGATCATGTATATCTAAGAGTTAGGCCTAGGAAGAGTTCCCTGAAAATGGGAGCTTGTTCCAAGATGGCACCCTGGTATTGTGGAACCTTTGAGGTTCTATATAGAGTGGGACCTGTAGCCTATCGACTAGCACTTCCTCCCACAGTAAAATCATATAATGTTTTCCATGTTTCATTATTAAAGAAATATGTACATGATGCTAATCATATAATTGACTGGCATGTGATATAGGTGGAACCGGAGGGAGTATTTCTACCAGAAGCCCAACGCATATTGGGCATAAAGGAAACCCCGCTCCGAAACTGAACCATTTCACAGGTCAAGGTGCAGTGGAAACATTTTGTCCTATATGAGGCTACATGGGAAATGGATGATTCCATGAAATAGGCATATCTGATTTTGTTTACATCTGTACATGCATGACATGTTGATAGATAGAAAATCGAGGACAATGTTCCTTTAAGGGGGAGGGAATTGTAACACCTTGTTTCCCCCAGTTTGTAAAAATAACTAGAGTGGCCAAGAACTGTGGAAAAACTCAGAAATGAGAATGTGTGAGGTGAATGGACCTTGTGGAAAAGGTCGATGAATGTGATTAATATTATGAACTTCTATTGCAGGACTGCTGAGAGGGGATATGATGAAAAAGAGACCATGATGGCTAAAGAAAGGTGATGGAAGGCACTTGGAAAGGTGGCGTTAACTTCCACCGAAAATCAATACCGTATTTGGACTTCACTGGCCTGGAGAACCAAAATCAGCTTGCTGGCCCCGAATTAAATGTCTCACAAGCTGGTAGGTAGATGGATCCTCAGAAATTAATGAGGGATGGGGAGGAGAACCGCCCATCTGTAGAACCGTCAGGCCTGACCAGCGCGAGGGAAATTGTGCCACACACAACCTCGCAAGAGGATAAGGCATCGTGGAGAAGTGATTGGGAGGGAATGTGAGGGGATAAAGAGAACTATGGAAATATGCAAAGTGAGTGATAGCAGAGAGGAAGGAGAGTAACCTTCGCTCCTAGTCACTGGCAAACAAAGACGCAGTCTCACAGCATCATGGTCTCAGCTCGGGGGTGGATAGTGGTAAATCCGTTGGGAGTCACTGAGCCTACGGTTGGGTGGAAACGAGCACCCCTCTCAGTAGTTGTATAACCCCTGGTGTTACTTTCTGATAAGTTTTTTTCCTTTGGCATCTTGAAATATATGAATTCTGACAATTATGCTCATAAGCTGTGAAATTGTGAATAATTTCAGTATAAGAATGTCTGTATGATGTTTTAATCAGTACTGGTAGTTGTATGTTTATAATGGAAAGACTACGTGTGGCTTATGTTCTCTTAAATCGTTATTTATATGCATATTGATCTAATTCAGACTTCATGCCTAGTTCTCGAGAGAGAGATACCCTTATCTGCCTCAAATAGTACCATGGGTAAACCTCACCATAGAGATACCCTTCTTGAAAAAGCCATCAAGAACCTGGAAGGAGGACGTGAAGGCACAAGGCCTTAAGAAATCCCTGATAAGTATCAAATCAACGAAAGAGATCCCGTTGGGATATCTGTGGTCACTCACGACCATCAGATAAGAAGAATAAGCTGGAAATATAAGTACCTTAACCTTGATAGGTTTTGATCGACGAACGAGATCCCGTCGGGAAATCTGTGGTCACTCATGACTGTTAGATTTGGTAGGAGAAAGTAGGATGTTAAGTGCCTTACCCCTGTGACTTTCTATGTCTTCGTGGGTAGCAAAGAGATCGGGACCGTAGATCCCGAAGGTCCATGAGAGCATCCGGACCATTGATCTTTCCACGTCCAGCAAGTCGTGGGAGAACACACAGGTTGGTCTGAGCCGTCAGATCTCGGCTGAAAAACCCGACAGTCGTTGGATTTGTCAGGAGATATCTGAGGGATAAACCCCCAATGAATAGGGGCAAAATCCTCGAAATAGATCTGGACCATCCGAATAATGGAGGCCACGTGCCAAGAGATTTTCCACTTCAGCAAATCGGGAGTCTAGAACTCGGGAGTTCTGGTGACGAAAGATTGGGGCATTCCATGGTAGAAACCCCAAAGTAGATTCGAGTCGTTCGATTAAAGGAGGCCACATGTCGTGAGATTTCCCATTTCGGGAAATTAGGAATCGAGAACTCGGGAGTTCTGGTGACAAGATATCGGGATGTTCCATGGTGGAAACCCCGAAGCAATCGTAGACTGACCAATTTTGGGTGGCTACGTGTCGAGAGATTACCCGTTTCGGGAAATTGGGGATCGGGGATTCGGGAGTCCTGTTGACAAGAGGTTGGGATCTCGCCTTGAAAAATCCCAACGGAAATAAGACCATGGTCATATGGGAAGAGGTCATATTGACCAAGGCATAACCCAAGGGGATAATCACCGATTTAGGCTTGTTTAGCACTTCGACGTTTCGACACTCAGGATACCAAAGGGCATGTTCCCTTGTGCTCTCAAACCCCGAAATCCAGACTTATAAATATCAAGATGTTAACATGTGGTTAAGCTCTGATGAATGGAAAGGATCCTCTCCAAGGATCCAGGGTCTAGGATGACCATGAAATGTGAGGAAGAGATGTTGGCTTTAAGCTGGGGCGTGAATGCGCATTAGGGTAAGTGGCGATCAGATATGGACGACCAGAGTCCACCCACCCAGATCTATAGCTAAGGCTTCATTCCAAAGCCCCCTTATTGTTCTGATTTTAGTGGTGAGGGGGGGGTCCGGAATCAAACGCACAACTCTTGAACGGTCAGGATTTATTCTCCTTGATCAATGATGTTCAGGTGAATTCCAGACCCCCCTTGCCATTCTACCTTTAATGGGGGGAGGGGGTCCGGAATGGTGTGGCGTGTGAAGTGGGACCCTCATCCTATCACGTCACCCTCCAGGTCGTGTTACTCCTCTCACCACCTGTACTCCACTCAACTGTGCGACAGGGCCGTTCCTAATGGCCATTCGCTAACCCTATTGGGATTTGTCCCTATTGGCCAGTCACTAGCCCTGTCGGGGTTCAACGGTTGCAGAGTCAAACGATTCGACATTCCTGTAGCGCCAAGGTGAAAAATACAAGAAGCTCCATGATTATTTGACCTATGATCTTGACCCACAATGACATGGGAGAGAGAGAGAGAGTTAGCTTACGCTAGGCCTCCGTAGATATTTCGGGGGCTCTGATTCTACAAAAATCAACGAAAACTTGATTATGGTAGTGGGTGTGTTAGATATATATATATATATATATATATCAAAAGTATCTGAGTACATAGGTGGGCACGAGCGCCTCAAAAATAGATATCCAATTTACACCATGGGGCTTATGCCCTAAAAAATATACAAAAAGAGAATCTCGGCACGTAAGTGGCCCATCCTAAGATAAGAATGGGGCCCGTTGGCCCTGCGATAGTGAACGTTGATATTTTCCAAACGCTATAAGAGGTAGACCCAGGTCCATGGCACCCCAACTACGTGAGGTTGCATCGATAACGGGAGATCCTCGATCTCGGCCATGAGAACAACACGAGTGAGCGTGATGAGGTTCCTCTCCACCCGTCTCAACACTTTCTCAAGATCTTTGGATAGAGGTCTCACTACTACTACTACTGATGGTTCGGCGGCTACAGCTGGTACGGCCTCCGATAGAGGATGTCGCCTAGTCCTTGTGGAGTCTGTTGGATGCACCAGACCCACATCTGTACATAACAGATACATAGTTGTTAGATACGCTTGTACACATAAAATATGATATATATAAAAAGAAACTAAAAATTAAATAATATTAAAAAAATGCATACCTATCTCTCCTCGCTCATCTCCAGGAGGTACGGGCATATCCGAGTCCCTAGAAACGTTGATCCCAATGTAGGGGTAGTCCTTTATCGTTGGAATCTGTCGTGCCCACCAGTCAAAAAGGGTATCATTGAAGGCCTCTATTGTCTTTTGGCCTCCCTTTCTTGGAAGAAATTTTTCCCATATACACACTGCTAGGGCGTAGGCCACATGCCCCCGCACTGTCTCTCATGGACTGAGACTGGGTACCCTCTCAAAAAAGAACAAAAATAGAATGGTCTTGAATCTAAAATTTTTGTTACTCCACCCACGACACTCGGTGAGCTGTCTCTTCATGCAGTCTAGCATGGTCATGCTCCAGTCAAAGATTCATGCATTTAAGAACTACACTGCACAATGCATGTGCACCCGGGAGGCTTGGTGTAAGGCCAAGGATCCAATGATTCACCCAATGAGTAAAACTATCACTTTCAGTGATAGGTTGGTGATCTTTTGGATTGGCACATGAGAATCTAATTTATCAGTGTCAGCCTCGCAATGTAGTCCGATCAACTTGGCAATGTTATGAGGCCCAGGGAGGAAAGCACACAAGTTGATTGGGTCACCACTCCTCGAGAGGCCAGTCAGAAAGTAAACATCCTCAATCATTAGAGTCAATGATTGCCCCTCGAGCATTGATGCCTCTAAGTCGGGGAGCCAATAATCTACCAAGGAATTCAACAGCCTGGGTTGTGCCCTCATGAATGGACACTGAAAAAACTTTCACAAACCACATTGTCTCAATGTGGCCATAGTTGCAGTGTCTCATCGACCAAGATATCAATGTCTTCATGCTCCCTCTCTCTCCAGTGGACATACATCCTATCAAATGACAAGTTCATGGAGTAAGTTAGCTCTTGCATTTTTATTTTTTTTACCTTTTTAAGGGTGTATGTGGGTTGTCTTGGACACAATCGCATATGCATGCAGGAAGATTGTTTTCTTCTAGTGGGCATATGTGGGTTGTCCTTGGAAAACCCGCGTACATTTAGGGCCTCCCTTTTTTAAAGGGTCGTGCCCCCCAAAAAACCAAAAGAAATGCAAAAGGGAAGTATTGAAATGCAAGAGGGGTTTATTTGTACTTACTTGGTCCGAGTAGAAGTTTGTTTCATCCTCTGAAGCTCCCAGAATCAACTTCTTTAGAAAAGGGGTATTTTTGGATTTTTGGTTAATTCTCAATTTGCAATGGCGAAAATGATCTGCCAGCTTCTATTTATAGACCTTTTTGGCCTTTTGCGCCACGTTTTTCAACCCTTTTGTCATTTTTTTTGGCTTGAAAATCATTTAGTATGGTTCTTGAGTTTCTCATTGGATGTTACGATACACTTTGCTTTTGGTTTGGAAAAAAATTTGAGAGATGGGTCACTTTTGAAGGTATTTTGGTAAAAGTCATTTTTCCAACTTTTTACATTTAAGTTAGGATTCCACCTCCACTTTTTGCATCTCGTTGTTTTTTTTCTTTTCTTTGACATAGGATCGATCCCACCAAACTGTGGTACAAAACCATCATTGCTACTTTATAAGTGTCGTGGTGAGGTGGTAGAGCCTACCTATACATGGATGCCCTAGGTAGATCCTGGTTGCATATTGGCGTCCATGCTGTCATAAAACAATTTAGGCTCAGGAGTCATTTTAGTCTTATCATGATTAATAGATTGAACTTTATAAATGTCTTATGTGTCATCACTCTTGGCCTCACCCTCAGGACTACCCAAAAAAGAGTCTTCTTTAAGCCCTTTTCAGACTCTATAAACATGAAAAGATTGTCGAGTGATCTTGTTGCCCTTCACGCTCGCCAAATTGAAACTTGAAGGCATGTCTGCCCGACAGTAGTTTACCCCTTTTTAGTCCAGATGGTTAATTGTATGAACAAACGTATACTCTAGGAAATCTAGTTCCCTAGAAGAGTAGTCTTAGGTATAAGTTTAACCCTTTTTTGGGCTTGAGGGACTAAATTTACAAAAAAGGAACCCCCATGAAGTCCATATTTAAGCTCTTCAGACTCCTTAAAATTAAAAAGATAGTCGATTGACCTTGTTCCTTCACACCTGTTAAATTGGTCCAAAAAAACATCCCCTACGGAGTCCACAGTTAATCTCTTTTGAGACTCCTTAAAATTGAAAAGATCGTTGAGTGACCTTGTTCTTTCACACTCGTTAATTGGTTCAGAAAAACATCTATTAGCATGAGTTTACCCCTTTTTTATAGACTATAGATTAACGATAAAAAACATACACCTCGGGAGATTTGTCTCGACGGGAGAGTTCTCCTCAACAAATTTTACTTTTTCGGGCTAAGGAGACTAAATCTAGAAAAAGGTAGCGAGTCCATAGTTAATCTCTTTTCAGACTCCTTAAAATTGAAAACATTATTGAGTGATATTTTCTTTGTCACACTTGTTAAAATGGTTTTGAATAGATTTCTTTTCAGTTATAGTTTACCCCTTTTTCAAACCGACTAGACTACCTTCGAAAAAGGTACCCCAGCGAAGTCCTCTTTTATTCTTTTTCAGACTCACTAAAAATTAAAAACCACTAAGCTTATGTTCTTTGGGCTAATTAAAATCAAATTGAAGAGAGTTTCATCATGTCTTATTAATCACATTTTCATCTCTCCATCTTTGGCCTAATGCCAGCTCCATGTTGCTCTCAACTGAACTTTTGAAGCATGCCTTATACGCAAGCCCTATAAAATTGTGCCTCTACGTCTTGACACCTTGACCCATGGAGGAATTTTCCCGAGTGTCCTTTTCCTGCACATGTATCCTTTCTCTAAGAATTAGTGTGTTCCTCATGCTTCGAACTAGTATTCTTTGTGACACTCGTTCCTCCTTTGTAACGTACCACTATTTTATTCTTTTTCAATCTCTTTCAAAATATTGAAAAAGACAAAAAAAATAAAATATACCCCAAAAAGAGGACGGGAAAATAATTTTTTTTATGGAAGCACAATGACTCGCCCTTGGACAAAACACATCCTTCCATTTGTTCGTCAAATTTGGGATCCAATATGACCTTAGGAAATTTTTCTCGCTACATAGAGTTGTGTCCTCCTTCGTTTGAATATTCTTCCAAACACATGGAGATTTTGCATTGCCTCTTGCATCGTGAAATTATGTCAATGTCATGTTGCTCGAGTCTGATCATCTATCGTGCTATTTTCCAAGGGAAGTTTTTACTCAGGATGAATCAAACCTTCTACAGTTTGTCTCTTTCCCTCATGCCCGACCATCCCAAAAGTCCAATCAAGTCCTTGTTCAAAATCACTGAAGTTCTCTGCCTGATCACCGAGATCCTCTTGTCTGTTCGCGACGAGCCATCAAAGACCTCTGGGTAGTGAATTCATACACTCACATTACACTCCTACCCGATTTTTGAATATATTAATGTTGTTCCTTGAGCTCTGAAGGCCTCATATCCAACTATTAAGAACCAAATATCAATATAGCATAGAAAATCCTCAGAAAAAATACTCAACGCCTTGAAAAAGAGATAATTTCAGATAATAAGCCTCTTCAAGGGGGCAACCTCCTTTTAACCCACTTAAATTTTCAAGTACAAGATGATTCAAAATGAAAATGTCTCCTTGGTATATATAGGAGACTAGGAGGTATAATTACAACTAGTGGCCTAAAGCCAACATAAATAAAATAACATTACTAATATAATATGCCCCAATTAAGGGGTAATGATCCAATATTAGGGCTTAACATGCCCCTCCCCTTGAGACAAGTGTTGTCCACAATGATTGAGTAACTTTGGATGCTTCTGTATAAAAGTCTCATCTTCCCAAGTGGAATCTTGAGCCGATAGTTTTGTCCATTTAATGAGATACTCTGAAATGGATCTATTCCTTAGCTGGCAAATTCTTGTGTCAGTAATGGATTCAGTCTCCAATATGATTTTTCCTTCCTCATCAAGTTCTGGAAATATAGTTTGAACTGGGATTTTGTCACCTATAACCTTCTTTAAGCATGAAACATGGAAAAATGGGTGTACTCGTGAAGATGTAGGTAGCTCCAATTTGTATGCCATAGTACCAATCTTTTGCAACACCTTATAAGGGCCATAGTACTTTGGTGATAATTTATT
>ML809381.1:85547-145170 GCA_009831015.1 Picea engelmannii
CCTAATGATTGTAACCATTGGATTCCTAGTACAACATCTGCACCACCCATGGGTATAGAAATCATTGGACTATTTATTACATATTCCCCCATAGTAAGATTGATCTTATTTCATTTTCCTAAGCAATTGATAGTTCCTCCATCAGCAATCATTACTTGAAACTCTAGCGCTGGATATACAAAACAATTGAGATCTTTGGATAATTTATAGTGAATGAAATTATGAGTACTGCCATAATCAATTAGGACTATTACCTTTTTATTTTTGATGTATCCTTCAATATTGAGGGTTTGAGGAGTGCTAATTACAGCCAATGCATTACATGATATCATGGGAGTCAACTTTTCAAATGAAATTGCTTCTACGTTTTCATCTTGAGATGGTTCTTGTTCTTGTTCTTCTTCCTCTTCACAGTCTATGTAGAATAATTTCTTCTCACCACACTTATGTAGATTACTGTACTTGTTGTCAAAATTAAAGCATAAACCTTTTCCTTTTCTTTCCTCCAATTGTTGAGGTGTCAACCTTGTAGGTTGAGGTGTTTTAGAAGAAGGAGCGTTGTTCTCTCTATAGATGTTAGGATTGGTCATTCTAGTAGCCATAGCCATATTTTTACGTAATGCATTCTCCAATGATTTGGGTTCCCAAAGGAGAACCTCATGTTGAATGTTATCCTTTAAAGTTCCTATGAATACATCAATCAAGTGCTCATCTGGAATATTGGTTACCTTTATATTCAATCTTTGGAAGTTCTCAATGTGCTCGGTAACTGAACCCTTTTGCTTGAGATTTATCAATTGGCTAAAGAAGGTATTGCTTCTTGTATCCTCATAGTGTGCTATCATTTCTTCCGTGAAAATTATCCAAGTGAAGAGTGATTTGTGACAACAAAGCCATCAATACCATACAAATTGATTAGGTTCTAAATATAAAGAATCAATTCGTACCTTTTGTGTATGTGGCACATTATGGAGATCAAAGAATTGCTCCATCTGAAGTATCCATGTGATTGGGTCCTTGCCATCAAGCTTCCTCATATCAATCTTAGGAACATGGTTGGTCTTCAAACCAAAGTTGGAGTTTCTCCATTCTTGATTCACCTTCCTTGTGTCCTCATCATGAATGTCATGGGATGCATTTTCACTTTCATGTGTCTTCTCTGTTACGAAATTTTTCAATACTTCCATGATCTCCCATTTTAAACCCTCCATCATCTCTTGTAGTTCATCTTTTGTTACTATCTTCTTTTGTAAATCATTTATGTCCCTACGCATTTCTTCATCTTCATCAAGAGTCAAAGTAGGATTTTATGGAGGCTTATTTAGTGTAGAAGTTCCCTTTTTTGGTGGCATGTTGGCCAAGTATCACTTTTGAACCTTGATTTTGAGGTGGTTTTGCTAGACAATATTTCATCTATTGTATCTCCCAAGTTTCGTCCCTTATGGGTATGAAACTTTATTTTCTGTAGTTCTTTGATATCTCTTCTCTGCAATGCCATAGGTCTGATCAAAATTGGATGTGCCAAGTGGAAATTATGGTAACTTCCACACAACTTTCCGATTTTTGGCCTTTCTAGGAGATCTCACTTGTATAGCATTCCCCGTACAAAATAATTGATATAAAATTCTAAAACTCGCACCAGAAATATTACAGCCTGTGCACGATCCAATGAAACCAGTCCCACTCAATTTCGATACTCTAGGAAGAAGTTATGATTGTTTTACCTGGAACACCTTCTTGAGACTAATCCATAGGACTAGTTAGATACCCTATCTTACACAAGGTGTATCTACAAATTTAAGATGACCCAGAAGCTGAAATTTTTACCAAGCAACCTTACTAATTTTTGTAAATAGCCTTCGGAATTCAGGGTCTGAAATGTTACAGAAAATTTTTTATAGCGAAAATTCCAACGTGTCTCATATGTAGCAGCGAAACCCCAAGACCTTGAGCTCTGATACCATATGTTAAGAACCAAATATCAATATAGCATAGAAAATCCTCAAAAAAGTACTCAAAGTCTTGAAAAAGAGGTAATTTCAGATAATAAGCCTCTTCAAGGGGGAAACCTACTTTTATCCAACTTAAATGTTCAAGTACAAGATGATTCAAAATGAAAATGTCTCCTTCATATATATAGGAGACTAGGAGGTATAATTACAACTAATAGCCTAAATCCGACATAAATAAAATAACATTACTAATATAATATGCCCCAATTAAGGGATAATGAGCCAATATTAGGGCTTAACGCCAACCATCAAACATCACTGGCTTCTTGAAGATGGATACTATACATGTATATATTTGATTTTGAGATGTAGATTCGTTGTGTATTTCTCGCGGCTACACATTATATAGCTATATGACATGGATCTAAAGTGTATTTGATTGATAGCCATGATTTATTTTATCTTGAGCATGGGTATTCCCACCTCGGTGAGAAAATTATTATTTTTTCAGATGGCAGCTCCAGAATTATGGTCATGGGTGCACTCGCTTTGTACGTTGGTGAATATTTGTAATGCATATCAGCCATCAAATTCTCTTCTGAACTCACATGTTATGGGGCATCTGTTATAACCCTAAATTCCACCATACATGCACACATGGCATCAGGCCTTCTTACTTGCTATTTTTTCCAAGCCATCACTGAGCAACTCTTCTTAAAAACACTATTTTTGAATATGTACGCGCCCTGCACCACTAATTCCCATATACACATTCTTGTTGTAGCACTACATCTCACGTACATATGCTATTTGTACCATTACAACCCACGTATACCCATAAATGTTGCAAAAATAAAAATTTTCAAGGAATTCATTGAGATTACGAGCTATTGGGCAGTTTCCCAACTATTCCACTGCCTATAGCCTTTCACGCAATAGAATAACCATCCTTTTGTCATATAAAATGATTTGTTGGGGTATCATTCCAAATCCAATCATAATAACAGTGAAATTCCGCTTGTTTCACATCCCCTCCTTGCCCCAACAATTTGCGGCCACATTGTCAGATTTCCATCAGAATTTCCCTTTTTGTCCTTTTTCCTCAATCATAAGCCTATTCCATTTACTTATAATAAGTATGAGAGGAGAAAGATATGTGGAAGTGCAGTTGGAGCTTGGTGAAGAGAAGCCTAGACTAGGTTCGAGGTGTAGTCATCGATCTCATTGTAAGTAAACTTTGTGATATCAATAAAAGGAGTACTTTTTTTGTCCCGAAATATGACATGTTCAATATTTATGTTTGATTTATGTTTTATACTGACATCTAACCCATAATTCATATATGAGATCCATGTTTTGTAGTTCCCTGTTTGTCTGTTTGTGAATGCAGGTCAGCCTTGGGAGGAGGCTTTCACTCAGAGGAGCGATCAAACGTGAAAGGACTGACACCAAATGCAGAGTTAAAGGTAGAATTACCAGATATTTTCACTTTGTATTTCTTGTATGAATGTGGGGTATATTTGGGGTATTCTAAAGGCTACCACAAATATTGAAGGCTTAATGCTCTCATTTAATTCAAAGAAAAACATCATCTTCTATATTTGAGGTAGCTTCTCCTAGATCTTGTTCACTTCTTGGACTGTGACCTGATATTGTGAACTTGTATTAACCAACTATTTATTGATTTTAAGTAAATCAATCTAGATCATTATTTGATGGTTGCCTGAGTGTGTTCCTTGTTCTTTCTGTAGATTTGTTGGTTCATTTCTATTTCGATCTACCCCAAGTCCTCTAAGATACTATTCCCTTCACACTCAATCAAATTTTTATTTATTGATGATAATGCCTCTAGACAAGCCTCTTTTACATCTCTGGCAAGTTTCTTGCCTTCTTCTAGATTTGTTTCCTAGAATTTTAGGGCCATTTCGCCTCTTACTTGTTCATAATGAGAGAGAAGGGGAAGACCAGGGGTATTAGTTCTCTTCTTCCATATGAGAACTTCTTCAAACTTAGAACAGGTTGAGCATGCCTCCTTTTCCTTGACATAAATATCTTTTAGAGAAAGGACTACTACCTAATAGCATTTTTGGATAGCATCTTCTTTTTGATAGAGTTCTTGTTGGGAAACTTACAACCTCTCATTTACTTTTGATGCTTGTGTTTTGAAGGATGAAATTTCTATCGTTGTGTTCTCTGTTAGGGTCAATCTGGCCTGCAACTTCTCAATCAAATTTTCATACTGAGTGATCAATCCTTTTCTTGTCTGTGAACTCTAGTAGAGTAGCTCAAGGTTATCCTGTAACTACTTAATTTGATGTTGATGACTAGCCCTGATTTGTTCAATGTCCTGGTTCATCCTACTTCTAACAGTTTGTTTTGTACTGTATATATCATTTTTCAATTTTTCTACCAAGAGGCATTTCTGTCATAGTTGTTCAGTTAAATTTTCCATTGACCATTGATTGGCAGTGGAAAAATACCCTAATGAACCTACAACTTCTTTCGCAAACTTTGGACCATCATGGTATTTCCCATCATACACCAGTATTTTCCTTTTAGTGATAAATCCATCCTTTTGGTGAGATTCTCTCTTTAAGATAGATTATCGTTTCTTGTTGAAAAAGAAATCTAAGGGAGGGATATCTTCGGGAAACATAGGAGTAAGATCACCTACAAAATTGAGTTCGAAACTAGGATTTTCGAAGCTAGTCTGTAAAGGAGTTAATGATGTAATAGGAGACATAATTTATTTCGAAGGTTCATGTCTTATTGTATTTAGGGTGCTACTAGGAGTAGTTGGTGTTAAATGAGGGACAAATTGTCCCGGATTCATGAAAGCTTCAAATCGAGCTAACACCTGTGGATCATTCAGTTCTGACAATAACACTCTTATTTCATGAAATAACACTTCCGAGATTTTTTGGACTTCCTCAACTTTGTGCTTAGCGGAGCAAGTTGGCTCAGATCCTATAGGCCTAGCTTCCTATGACGAAGGCGTGGGTATTGATTCTCCTTGAAATATATTTGGTAAATTGTTTCTTCTGTGTTTATAAAAGCTAAGGAAGCCAACTTGTTGGTTAGGGGGTAGAGTATGGAATCTTCTTTGGACTTCCTCATAATATCTAACTCCCCTGGACATTTCTTCATAAGGAGAATTCTCATGGATGTATCGCTTCATGTTAAACTGAGCCAGATGATTTTCCACTATATTATATGGATCATTCTTCTTGAACTCGATGTCAACTAATTTGACATATTCCAGGGACATGGCCTCAAATTTAGAATGACCGAAATCTAATAGTGTGAACATGCCAACTTGAATGGGGAAAGTTGGCCAAACTTTTTTTCTGAGCTGCTTTCAACGCCTTGCTGATACCTCCTGCTACCATCTGGTATGCCACTTCTATGCACACCAACCTGTTGGGTAAAAAATGTGGGAGGGAATGAGGAGGAGCGTAACATCCAAATACTCTTATATAGAATAAATTCTCCTCAATGAACATGTCTTCAAGTTTTCCCAATTTCCCCATAATCCTTTCTGAAATTCAGGGTGGCGGGTGACCATAAATAGATATATGAATAGGCACTACAATGTTGTGACAGATTTAGTAAAAGAAATATTTGGTTCCCTCCTCTCTAGTTCATCAGGGAAAAATGGGTCATGAAACAAATGGCATCCAGAACATATGCTGACATGTAAAAAGGGGCAGGCTTCCCTTTTGATTTTTTTGATTTATTCTCAGTGATTTCCTTGGCCAAATTATCAGATAGCATTTTGTCCCAATTGAAGGTATAACCGTCAACTACCTCATTAATGATGGCTACCAACTCAATTGTGAAATGTGTAGGGTTCTTCTTTCCAAACAGGCGACAGAGAATCATGGCTACATACAACATATGAGAATCTGAAGACATCGTGGCATACATACCATGAGCATCGACTCTGAATTTTTCCAGATCTCCCCACTGGGACTTGACTATATCATGACCATTTCTACCATATTGGGTTCATTCCTTTCTCTCAAACTAAAGAATAAATGTGGGCATTGTAAGTGTATTTAGGGGTAGGGGAAATTTTGTACATCACTTGTAGATGCTCTGGTTGGAAAGAGTCGACGACGACGTGCAGGTGGTTGATGATGCTCTTGGTTTAGATGTCGACATTTTCCAAAGCACAATTTATCATATCATTGTAGGGTATGATTATTGGTTGTGCAATGATCTTATGAAGCTCTTACTGCACTACATGTCTGAGATTAGCTGTAAAGGACTTGTCATCTTCTTTGGTTGATTCGTCTGGACAGTTAATGATCTCATGATCTAAAACATCAAAAACCTTCTTCCAAGTTTTAATGGCATTCGCAACTCGCGGAGTCTTGTCTGATAGAACATATTCATCTGGATTTGAATCATCACCCAATGCCTCAAGCAATTTTTTATCTTTTCATGGTTCCATAATCCTCAAGAAAATAGAATTATCCTACCTATGACCATAGAAGTTTGTAATCTCTACACGAAATAAAAAATTGCTAATTGCAAATGGTAGAAACGATTTTGAAATTTGAAGTGCTTTATTCAAAAAAGTCTATCGATCTTCTTATAGCTCTATTGGTGAAGAATTTATTAAACTTAATGGAATTCATTACCTGGTGATTCACAATCTTTATTTGAAATCGTTAACCTTAATCAATCGCAAATTTCATTAATACTTCGACAATTCTTGTTTGAAAGTTTTGTATGTGACAGGTTGGAAATCTCTCGAAGTCCAAATTCGCAAAGGAATTAATATATGAGTATTCAATTTTATGTCTCAATTAATCATGTTTTAACTGTTGTATTAGCTTTAAGTATTTTGGAACTTCAGAATTCGAAAGTTTGGAATATAGTGCAAGATAAATTTTTCAAAATATGAAACTGCGAAGTGATTAATTAACACTTAGTCATGACTAATTAAAGATGACAACCATTTTATTAATTACTTGAAAACCCTTTTTAATTTTTGTAATCACTTTACTTTGATGCTTTGATAATCCGAGGATTGTGAAATAAAAAACTCCCGAAGAGAAGTTTCTCAGAGTGACATGGTAGGGATGACATCATTATGATGATGTGTCAAGAAAAGAGAGGTGCCATGTGTCACTTGAAAACATGTGAACCATCCGACGTAAATATCAAAAATAAGTGCCACGTGTCAACCAAAGCAAAGATTTTTAAAAAAAGGACACATGCCATATGACTCGTGTTCATGAGTTCTTTGGGAAAAGTCAGGAGTGGATATCTTTGATATTTTGGAGTTTCAGGGTTTTCGTTGTTTAAATTTGCAGGAATACCCGAAGTGTGAAGCGACCATTAAAGGATTTCTTTTAAAACTCAGGTGAATCCAAAAATTTGGGGATCATTAAGATCGTTCAATCAAATTAGAGTTACTCATTGATGATATATATCGTAAGTGCCTAATTGATAAATAACAACCAATGGATTTATTTTAATTTTAAAAGGTCGCTTTCTAGGTTTTTTGCTTTTTTGGGTAAAAGTTAATTTCTAAGAGGTAAAATATATAAAGCTCAAAAGCTCAAAATTATGTTTGTTCTAACATAGGCTCCATATGGGGATTCTGGCTCCCTGTGAGGCATGAAAGAACAGTATACCAAGTAACTTTATTGGGTAAATGGAGTCATTAATGATTTTTGAAAAACATATTCCAGTTTTATTTAAGAATTAATCATACATAGAAAAACGAACTTAACCAAATCTCAAAAAACCTTCAAAACATACTTAATGATTGATCTCAAGTTAGGCTATTTAAAATTTCCTTTTCTTAAAACTAATTTTAGAATCGTTTAAGATAATCAAAATAACTTTAACTAAAATATCAGTCTTCGACCGACTTTGTCTGCTTAAAGGTTAAGCAGATGTAACAATTTATTTAGGGAATCCCTAGTTGGTTCAGGATGTAAATATCACCAGAAAGAGAACTAGATGATATAGTATGATATATGGATATGTATGACAACCTTACAGATATCATAGATATTTCTTCACTACCAGTGAGCCTATTCAGTACCCTGGTGAACTTATCTACTTCTCCCATTGAATTTCCTTTCACCACTTCAATTAAGACTTTTGTATTTTGTTGAGATGAGGAAAATCAACATATGAATTTCATTTCATCATATCTTTTGGACATGATGGGGGCAATCAAATTATGAATTTCCTTTCACCATCTATCTTGTATTTTAATTTTTTTAAGTGGGGGCAATCAACCTATATGTAACATACAAGGGATGATATTTGTTTAATTTTTTTTTTTAAAGAAGGTTTGTCAACAAATTTAAGAACACTTTGAAACTAGCTTTCTTCCAATTTTCAATACACATTATCTTATAGGAAATTTTCTTATGGGAATCTTAATCTTTTAGGGATCAACCTTGAGTGAATTAGTCAGTTTAAATTCCGATAGAAGAGCTAAAATTATCAGGATTATCCTAGACATACTTTTTCAATTAAAATCAAAGGAACATAACGATTTTCAGCTAATATTGTTTTTAAAATATGTTTTTAAGGTTTCAAAGTAAAGATAAGTTTCTTTCTTTCTATGGATACTAAGAAATGATAAATAAAATCTTAAGTGGATAAGAACTTCGGGATAGGAAAAAATAACCAAATCGAGGATTCGGAGGACCTAACACAAAATATCCTAATCCTACAAAAGTTTGAGTATTTAGTTCAGACTTCCTTTGAGATTATTTATTTTTATTTTATTTTTACTTCAGAGATGGATTTAGAATTTATCAGCATGACACTTTAAGTTGTGATTTTATACCTCTCTGATTTTTAGGTCGAGTGATAGTATTATCATGAGAAAATCTTCCTTCACATTCATTTCAAAAAGAGTTTTCTTAAAAATTTATTTGAACTACAAGAGTAGGAACTCATATATTATTTTCCTTTTGAACTTTAAACAAGGAAGATTATTAATTTATCACATGTTTTTAGAGAAATCGATTGTCAAATTTGTATTCAGCCTCCTCTCCTATTCAACCATATCTATTCTACGAGCAGAATAAAATGTAAAAAGTTATAAAGTCCTGAAGAATAGAGATGATATGTGTTGCATATGTTTTTACTTTCTGTTTTAATGATGTCAAGCTATCATAAAGTTAATGAAAATATTTACAACTGGTAATCAACTTACTCGGGTAATTTACAAAAAGAAAAAAATAATTGAAAATCAAAACGCCAATGTCAATCCAATTCGATATATACAATGGAAATCTAAAATATAACTACTGCATGAAATGTTTTACATAACTCCCATTAATAGGAGCTTCAAGAATTTCTCCATCAAGATTTTCCAGTTGTTATAACCCTAAATTTCACCATACATGCACACCTAGCATCAGGCCCTTTTACTTTCTATTTTTTCCAAGCCATCAATGAGCTACTCTTATTAAAAGCACTATTTTTGAAGATGTACACGCCCTGAACCACTACTTCCCACGTACACACACTTGCTGCACCACTACATCTCACGTATGTACACAAGATGCACCATTACAACCTGTGTATACCCACAAATGTTGTAAAAATTAAAAAGTTGCAAGGAATTCTTTGAGATTACGGGCTATTGGGTAGTTTCCCAACTGTTCCACCGCCTATATCCCATCACCCAACCAAATAACCATATTTTTGTCATATAAACGTAGGTTTTGGGGTCTCATTCCAAAGCCAATAATAAGAATAGTGAAACTCTGCCCATTTCACACCCCCTCCTTGCCCCAAGAATTTGTAGCCACATTGTCAGATTTCCATCAGAATTTCCCTTTTTGTCCTTTTTCCTCAATCATAAGCCTATGAAATTTACTTAGAAGAAGTGCAAGACAAGAAATATACATGGAAGTGAAGTTGGAACTTGGTGAAGAGGATCTCGGACCAGGTTCGAGGAGCAGTCATCGATCTCATTGTAAGTAAACTTTGTGATATCAATAAAAGGAATACATTTTATGTCCCAAAATATGATGTGTTCAATCTTCATGTTTGATTTATGTTTTATACTGACATCTAACCCATAATTCATATATGAGATGCATGTTTTGTAGTTCCCTGTTTATCTATTTGTGAATGCAGTTCAGGCTTGGGAGGAGGCTTGCAGTCAGAGGAGTGATCAAATGCAAAAGGATCGACACCAAACGAGAAGTTAAAGTTAGAATTATCAGATTTTTTCACTTTGTATTTCGTGTATGAATGTGGGGTATATTTTGGGTAGTCTAAAGAGTAGGAGACTTTTAGATGGTTAGATCTGCCTACATGTTGAAACCTAGTGTAGTCCATAGGGGGGTTTTCCCGCTATAGAAGAACTAGAGACCATACTAGGGATACCTCTAGGGTTTTAGGGGATATTTTTGGGTGTTTTAATTGGTTTTATTACCTTTTTTAGTTTTTTGTAAGTTGTTGAGTATTTAAGGGATCCTGGTCTTCCATACCAGTACTCCCTTCCCTATCATTCTACCTGTTTTTTTTTACTTTTTTAAGAAGTTACAGAGGTGTACGTGGCCTGTAGTGGGTCTTCACACGTACATACATGTCCTACCTTTAGACAACCCACATACATACGTAGGCTGCTTAAGTGTCAATAGCGTGTCTGTGTTAAGAATTTTTTTCTGTAAATAAGAGGCAATCAACCTCTTCCCTGATTGAATTCATACTTCTCAGGGGTTTCTTGATTAAGTTTTGGTCTCTTTTGTTACAGTCTTTATCCTGGGTTTGACATCAGTTTGCTTATATTTTAAATATTTCTTGTGTTTTCTTTGAAAGGATTTTAGACGAGTTTGTGATTCTTTTCTAATCATCCTTTTTGGTATCGTCAGTGACTCCCTGTGATCCGCAATGGGCCAGAAGTCAGTTCTTGGTCCTGTCTTTTCTTCACTTTTTCCCGTTTTCTTGCTTTAAAGAAAAAGAAAAAGAATTTATTTCAAGTTTATTGTTTGAAGCATTTAAAAAAAAAAATCATTTCTTAGTTTGGTTAAGTAGTTAGGTTGATTATATTGCTTGTCAGGAAAAAGAGTGATTTTCTTAAGTTCTTTACTGAATGGTTATAACATTAAGTACCTTGCAGTTGAGCGGAATCTTGTTTTTGGTTTTCCTTTAAAAGATCTTAGAAAAAGTAGTTATGAAAAGTTGGTTAAAGAGTTGAAATTGCAAATCTTTATTTGTCGAAAGAAGTAGTTTTTCTTTCAGTTTCATTTAATGTTGTTCTCTTTCATCTCTTAAAACACACCACTAGTTTCATTGCCTCTTCCTTGACTTAAAAAAAGCCACTTAAAATTAATGCTAAATTAAAATTTACTAGAATTTATGTTTGTAGGGTCCATCAACTAGTCTAGGCTAGAGCCTTGATTTAGGTTGGAGATGAAACTCTTCAAGGATTAAAAAAAAAAGATTGGAGTCAGTTCTAGGGAGTGTAAAAATTCCAGTAAACGTGAAAGTTATTCGGGACCCCCCTCTAAGACAAGGGATAAAAATGAGTTCGCGTGCAAAAAGGTAGTGGAGATAACCTCTCCAAAGCCAGACCAAGCATAGTGGGGGATGCATATAGAGGACTTGTCTTGGGATTCTGTCGATCGCATTTGCCACAGATCTTCATGGATATCAAATTCGTTCAAGGTCCTCATTCATCTTACAAAAAACTTGATTTTGATACCCTCGATAGGTTTCGGGCTTGATACTCTGCTCATTGTCGTCCACCCGACTCTTGACTATACCAGCCTGGTGACTGTTCGGGAGCTGGAAACCTAGTTTCATTTATTTTAGGAACTTACACAAGTGACTGCAGGGGTATATCCCGATACCTAGAGAAAACATCGGGCCTCTCTTTGTAGAGTATACCCGGAGGGTGCTTCCATGTTCAAGTTGCACTTGCACCGGTAAGTTGCTCTGGTGTTGGCTGGTGTAACTATTCTTCCAACTAGTTAGTGATTTGTATGTTTTATCTTGTAGGAACTTTTCTAGTGTTTGCTAGTTTTAAACGTTAGTAAAATACTTACTGTTTCATTGATCTTATCACAAAGTGGAAGATCAAGAGCTCTGTCGGTTGCGAATTCTTTTGGTCCTACCACCGATTGCATTGGAGCATCCACCACCACCATTACGGTGAAGACTTGACCAACAAGGGTCATTTGAGGAAAATGGGCCATGGGAAACTATAACCGAGCCATCCTTGAGAGGAGAACACTTGAATCCAAAGGAGCTTACTCTTTCTGACCTTGGAGTGGAGTCTCTCAGGCTAGCCAATTCTTTGATCACTGACTTGTCGGCGCCCGTCGTGGTACAAGTTGTCCACCTAAGGGTAACTCATCGCAAGCATCAGATAGTATTGAAAGAAGCGATAGAATAAAACAATGCTACTTCATTTAGGAGTCCTCATACTCCCTCAACGACTGCCACCACAGGGGGAATTCCACCTTCTAACTCACCTTCGTTGGTCTGGACCACGATGGTCTCAACCGTCTCTACCTTAGGCAGTCATCTGATTCTGTCTATGGCGGTGATCACCTCTTAGTTCACATAGAGTGCAACAAGCCCTCCATTTTCATACATGTTACACATTATTTTGGTCACTCTGGTGATGTCCCTACAGTGATGTATTCAGGCTCCCACAAGGAATGTTTTCCTGAGAAAAGTGACTGTTGTCTTCTTCCAAAAAAAAATTTGTTAAGATGAGTTCACAGGTTGCCTATGTTATTGGGTGTGAAAATCCTTGATTCTCGTAGGAAACCAATACTTAGGGTGCGAACTATTCGCGGTCTGCTCTATAGGGAGGGTGAGAACCTGTTTTTAAGCTTGAAAAGGAGAAGAGGTCATGAAGGTTCTAGAAGGGGATCTTATAGAAAATGAGTTGGCATTTGCATGGTTGGAATTCTACTGACTTCTCAGATTTGGTGGGATCATCCTCATCCATTTAACCATCTCTCCTTCTCCTATATATTGAAAGGTTTCTCATGGAAAATGATAAGCAAGATCGAATGAGGAATTGGTGAAAGAATTGTGTGAAGAACTCTTCTTGGATAGAAGTTTGGAGACTCTATTCGGTCTGTCAAGTTGTATTGGATCTTCTTCATGCAAATATAGAGTAGGTGTGTGTGTTGGAACCAAGGGTCACTGAAAGGAAGCTTACGACATCAAGGCAATATGGTTGTATCTTCTACTTTCATTTAATATAATACATCGGCATGTCCCTTTCCCATAAAATCACTCTTATTTTATTGCGTAACTCCTTGATCATATGCATAGGTTGACATTGAATATACTTTGCTATCTTCACTTTGGTTGGTTTGTGTTGTCTTGGACCCAATTTCAAAAGAGCACCGAAGTGAAGCTGGAACAATAGAGACCTACGGAAGCACTTAAATGTATGCCACTTATTCCTTCTGTGTAGTATATTCAATGACTACAACTTAGAGAAAGAGTCATGTCCTATATTGTTTTTTTCTAGATCCAGGTGGATCCAGGGAGATTTGTTAGTGTCTGCACCTACGGATTTATTCGATAAAAAAATTAGCGACTCCACTGGGGATACAACCCATTTTGGTGGTTTTTTCTTGGCCATTTTCTATTCAACTACCATTTTTCATTCCCTATCAATATCTGAGTCTTGAGGAGATCCTCACAGACTCCTTGGATCTAGAAGTTCCCTTAGAAGTTCTGTCATTTTTCCAAAATTTTCTTGATTACAAATCTTCTCACACTGCACCCTTCTGTAGCCTGTGAGAATCACTAAACTTCACACCCTATCATTCCATTCAGTGCAAAATTCTCACAAACTTCCTGTGTCTGACCTACGCGAATCCTTAATTCTTGAATTTTACCCCACTGCCAGCCTGTGAACTCACTTGTAAAATTTTGGAATGAATTTTTTGTGTCCTCAGATGCCCAAATTTGTTTGTGTGTCTAGGAAGAACTTCTCTGGCCAGTGATTGAATGTTTCTTGACTTCAAATCTCACGAATGATTAGCTTTCGGAAATCAAAATATCTTCTTGATCATTTTTTCTCAATTTTTACCTCTTGACCCTTTCTTAACAAGGGTATAATCTCCGATTCTGAAATCCGAGTGCTTGTTTGGTCAGGAGCCTTTGATTGTATTAAAAGTTGAGATTAATTGCCCTTTTTGATTGCTTATTACTTGGAAAATTGTTACCCATGTGCATTTGAAGAGACTGGTCTTGTCAATTTGTTATATTTATCTTCATTGAAAGATCGATTTGGGTGTTTGCTGTGTATTTCTTTTTCGTTGGTTGCTTACTTTTTTCTTAGTTCCATTCCTATTGATTGGTTTCTAATAAAAAATTAACGACATTTTCTTTTAAAGCACCCTTGTATTCAAAAAATATTAGCATTCAATATTGAAAGACAATGAATAGGGAATTTTCATTGTTCACGATTGTTTGATATTGAATTTCAGAGAAGATCATACATCGTAGTTCACAATGTTCCAAAAAGCTCCTCTTTCCCTCCTATAAATAGGATTCATCGGAAAAAAAAATTGTATCATTCATCCTTATTTATGAATTGTTGGGTCAGAGTCTCACACAACATCAGTTTCATTTCCATCTCCTTTTTGCATAACAACAACCTTTAATAATATCATGCAACTTTAAAATTCAACTACTAAATTTTTCTAGGGATCTTTCACACCGACATTATCTAGGCTAGATATTTGGAATAGGAAGTGAGACACACTATCCAAAGCACGAAACACACAATAGAATCTTGTGATAAGGAGTGTCAAATTCCATTTGCAGCAGTTTTCCCTTGGAAGCCCGTCCCACACAAGGGTCAAACCTGAGGTCGTATTGAGATTGACAGAGTTACTCTCCCTTCTTTGTTGATATCGGTTTAGAGAATGCACGTATTACGGGGGTCACTTGAAGGTATATCCACAATGATGAGTCGAAGCCTCTGAAGCTGATTTCAGGCTAGATACCCTGCCCTTGCGTGTGGATCAAACTATCGACTATTCCCCTAGGAATCATTATTGTTGGTGGTAACCTTAGTATCCTATCATCTTAGGGTATTACACAAGGTGACTCTAAAGGGGTAAGTCTTCACGGTACCTGGAATCGACATTGGCCAAACTCACTCGGGCTCCTTGGAGGGTATACCCATGATTATGTGTGGGAGCTTGCACTAGGGTGTAAGTCCATTAAGCAGGTCGTCAACATAACGTTTCCACCCTAGCCCAACCCCTTCTTGTCTCATCGTCGCGATGTTGGATTTCATCACCAACTAGTGACTTCGGAATTGGAAGGTCTTGTTTGCTTGGTTTTCTTCCTAGATTTTACTAGAGCATGTTGTTTGTTTACTCAAGTTGGCCATAGAATTTCTTCCGTAAGATTCTAACTCAATCACAATTGACCCTCCACACCATTCACATAGAATTCAAGGCCTACCCCCAGAGGATCTGGATGGTTCTCAACCCTTTCCTACCAACTCACCAAGGGGCTCTCCTCAACAGAGTGAAGTCCAAGATGTTGCCACTCCACAAGTAGAAAGAACTAACTCTCTAAAGCAATTATGAATTACCAATTCTCGAGAGGACTTCCAACTTCCTCCTGACTCTGAGAGACATATTATTCAAGTGAATTCTTCCGGAGAAATAGTTGTTCAGTCTTCTAGACTACCAACCAGACCTTTCACAAGAGGGTCAAGATCCCTTTTGGACTAGTGGCATTTTTAGATGAGATCTTTTTGGCTCAGGAGAAGGGGTTGATATCACTATTACACCTGAGCTCCCTGAAACATCTAATCCAGACATGATACCTTTTACTACTGCATATTATTTTCCTGGTACATACGCTTTGCCAACCAACCACATCTTGACTATCCCCCTACAAATGGTCCATTACACAATGGTCCCAGATACTAAGAGTCCTCACATCGGGACTACAACAGCTAGCCAAGCCCCCATTGGCATACCACTTTCACCTAGATTCACCCCAATGCTTCCGCTCGGATATCATGCATTGAATGTTTCTATTCTCGCTCCTACACAAATCACATCTGGGACTCCTAGAATTTCCACTCCTTCTAGGCACCATATCATTCCCGGTTCCATTCTGAAACTTCCTCGACCCCCTTTCAGAGGACCTCTTCCATCCTCTATCGGAGGTACGAAACCTAGTGGCACCATCTCATCTTTCACACCTAATTACCAGATTCTTGTTGGTGGAAAATTTCACCAAGGAGGCCAAACCCAATCCCCTTTTGCAAGACAAATCTCAATTGGGCCGCAATCCCCGATTGGAGGGCAACCCCCACCTACCCCACCATATGGAAAAAACATACCTCCATCCTTGGCCTAGTATTGGAATTATCTTATTCAACATAATCCTCACTCGACTGGGGGGCAACAGCCTCAAGCTAGCTCCAACATACCCCCTAGTATAGGCAAACCCTATTGAGGCACGTCTAATCCTATTTCGAGCTCGAATGCTCAACCCCATGCCCCTATTCAAGGGTACAACCCTATGAATTACTTGCCTCCACACCAACAACTGAATCTGCCCAGATCTTCTTATTATATGCAAACTGCTTATGGTCCCACTAGTCTACCGACGGGACTCCCTCCACAAAGTCACCAGTACCCACATGTGAACAGAAAACTGCCCTTCTTAGCCACCCTATACCTCCCTGATCTATTGAGAATTTTAAATGATCTGATCCGTCACTCTCCTCAATGGCCCACCATACCGATGAAAATACCATCTGACGTCCCTAAATTTGATGGTAAACCAAGAGAGGACCCAAAAAATCATGTAATGAATTTTCACCTCTGGTGCTCATCCAACTCCTTGATGGATGACTCTATTCATTTACGCCTTTTTCAGTGAACCCTCACAGGTTTTTCCACTAAGTGGTATAAAAAATTACCACAAGGCTTCTTCACTGACTTCAACACCCTTGCTATGGAATTTCTCACCCACTACTAGTTACTGATCAACTATGAAATAGGAACCAAAATTTTGAGTTCTTTCAAACAAACCAAAGCCACTCATATTTATGATCACATTCATGAGTGGCGACGGAGACGATGTCTCATCAAACTTGAAATTCCTGATCAGTTGTTGGCAAAGTGGTTCATGAAATCATTTGTGAACAACATCGCTCATGACATCGCCATGGGTGGAGTTGTCATAGAAGAATAGGAAATCAGTCGTGCCCAATAACTAGACCTCGTTTACTCACAAACGAGTACTCTTTACGAATTACTCCTTAATGCACCTCATCCTTCTACTTCTGCTACTTCATCTACTCTTGTTGCCTCTCATGCATATCATAGTGTGATTGGCACTTTTCATGCCCAACTACATTTCATCCAAACTTCTAACAACAACCCCAAATCCATTTCTTCTAATGTTCAAAATGCTTTGTCTCCTACCCCTCCCACCGACAAGACTTCTGAGGTGAACTCTGTTTAGTCTACCCTTTCCAGAAAGAATAAATCCAAAAAAGGAAAGGGTAAAAACAAGGAGAATAAAAATACTCCCCAATCCGAGAAAACCAAAATACAATCTATTGACGATAGGAATAATCACAAACCCTAATACCCTTGTCTTATCTGTGGTTATGATCACTACATGAAGGATTGTCCAAGATGATCCAAGGATACCAAGTTCCCTCAAGGGACCCCGAAACCCCCCACTAAGGTTGTGTTGTCTCAACCCTTCCCTTCTCAACAACAGGCCCAATTGGTCATTCATGACCAACCTCCCCCCTCCAATACATCCTATGTCTTAATGTGTACAGGTGATTCAAAGAAGAATGACATCATACTTACCACTTGAGCTAAATATTATTCTTCATCCAAAGACAAGGTTGTTGCAATACCTCCTTCGTTGGTCCAACCATATCCCATGACTCCACCTACCAATGGTCCTCTTCATCTCGAATGATAGAGCCTAGATACATTTCTTCGCCCTCCCCCAAAGGGTGTTGTTCGAAAATCAGCTTTCAATCCTAATGCATGTGCTACCCAGAACTACAATATTATTGAAGATCTAGCCCAAGCACCATCCGTGATGCCAGCCCTCGAAGTCCTTCAGATTTGTCTTATACAATGGAAGTCATTGTTGAAATCTATTGGTGGAATCGACCCTACTTTTATGAATTTAATAATTTTTGACTTGGAAGATCACATCCCAAGGTTACCCCTGTTAGCGATCAAAATGCACTAGTTTTTTGAGAGCGTTTTTATCTCTCTCTCTTCTTGTTTCACTCATTTTTATTATCAGCATTTGGCCAGTGTATTAAATCTTCACCTTCATTCAACTTGTGGGTAATCACTTTAGCTTATCATCGTTTGATCTTCTCCTCTTAACTTGCATTAAAAAAAAAAAAAAATACAGAAATTGTTACATTTTCTAAAACCTATTCTTAAGGCTTCTTTAGATTTACATCTATTATTTTCATTATTAAATTATGAAGTGATGGGTGTTCTGAGTGATTCTAAACTCAAGAAAAATCCCTAATTCATGACCACGTGCCTAATTCACAAGCTATGAATCAACTAAGAATCAAGTTGTGAGTCGAGCTATGAGTTGATCCATAGTTGACATATCAAAACCAAGTATTAACTCATAAGCCATTCCATGAATAAAACTATCAGCTTACCAAACTCTCGTGTCATGTCCACATGCCATATAAACATCTCATCTCTGACCCAAAGGCCAAACCCATATTGTGTGTCAAACTATATGCAAAATTCAAAGTTCAAATATTCCAAGTTGAACTCCTTATTCCACTTGTCACCCACAAAATACACAAGACACGCAATTACCATTGAGCGCCAAGCCCTCCTGCAAACTATTAGCATCATATTACAGTTGTATGAATGCTATGAAGCAAATACAAAATTAAACATAATGCTCCCATGTGTAACTTTAATCCTAGGTGTTAGGAAAGAGCCATAATTTATGAATACATGTTATGGTATCAAAGATATTGCATAGAAGGAGATTGTAGGTGCCTGATCTATTTGGTAAGGGTTCTCAATGGCTGGAGCTATGATGAAGAGCCAAAATAGATGCACATGATGTTTGCAGACATCAAAATGATGAAATCCCAATTTCTGGGCATCCAATCTTAAACACCTCGGCTCTGGGGTTTGTGAACTTTTCCAAATAAATTGAACAATCATCTGTATCAAGTTCTTACGAGCATCAAAATGCCCCTTTTGCATGCATTATCATTTCATCCAGTTGAAGAGCTTTGATTCTTTTCATCAACGTGAAAATGAATATGTTATTGAGTAAATTCTTCTACATGCCATATTAAATTTTTACCTGGAAATTCCATTTCCTGAATGGCCACACCGAGGTCTTCCAGTTATTGAAGGAACCCATCACTTGTTGTGAACAGAGGTAGATGAGGATAAGAGTTCAAAGGGTTTGCAGAATAGATCTGGCAGTTTATCAGTGTTGTTATGGACATATATGCCAATGATATACACAATTGGGGAATGTGAAGATATAGAGATCACAATTACTCTAAAATTTAGTCTCTGTGGAAGCAATGTTCTGAAGATGCTAGGCTATTTGGTATTATTGGTCTACTTTGTGTGCACTTCCTTCTTTGAGATTATTATAGTGGACTCAATTGCTTGGCACCCATATATGTTAACCATATAGGTGTCTACAATTCTATGATTGAAATCCATATCACAACTATTTATTATTATGGATTTTCCAACCTTATGTTGAGAATGTATGTTGAAGCAATACGGGCCTTCAATCAAGTTCTGTTGTATATAGTAAAAACTAAACAATTCCATCAAAAATCTCCACAATTTGATCAAATCCCGGAGAAAAATGAACAGATGAATGCTCTATTGGCTATATTCCTCTTTATTTGTCCATAAATGAATCTCGTTGAGGAAAATGTAAACAAATAGATGAAAGAGAAGTATCGAGAGAAGATGGATAAGATGCAGAGAACCTTGTAGAGCAGTCTAAAAGATCAGAAGGTTTCAAGATCAGGTTCATCTAAATGCACAATAAAAAATAGGAATCATGAAAACCATTTCAGATGAGCATCAGGTAGCAATCCTACTTGGGAAAGGTGGGTTTTGGAGTGAATGGTTGAAAACTTCCAATTTGTCTTATGCTAACATTAGTACCAGGTATAATTACCAAGGAGAAATGGATGCTCTACAAGAGAAGCCAGGGAGTAGAAAACTAGAGGCTAATAACATTGAATACCTAAGTTGTTTATAGAGGAAGACATCTTATGTTGATCATTTGAAAGGAAACAATGCATTATTGGTTGAAAGAAGCAAGATTGTTACATCTTCCATGATATTTTTAGAGAATTCCAGTATACCATTTGCTTTAGTATATGGCTTTTGTAGTGGTAAGATAAAACTTTAAAAGATGGAATGGTCCAAATCTTTATGTTAAAGAAGATGGATTACAATAGAAAATTGGTGTAAATGTGGCTTTGCAGTCTTTTACAGGCCACACAAGCCCTATATTCTATATGGCAGCACATAATATCATGGTTACTCCAAAGGAGCACAGAGTAGACAAGTATTGGTATCAGGCAGTATGGATTGTATTGTTCGTATGTGGGATTTGGAGGGTGGAAGTGTGCTTTCATTAACTACAGAAGGTTCGTAAGAATGGAAATCCAGATGCATTATTGTTAGCTTTGAATTTCATGACAAAATCCTTTCAGAGATGAGAAATCTATGTAAAATGCTATCACATGCATGAAATCTAAGTGACCTATTTACACCAGAGCATATGCTTATTTTCTTCCTTCATTTAAGGAAACATCCTTTTGTTGTTATAGAGTTCATTTTGTTTGGAAAGTTCTAATAGATATTTTGTTTGCAGATCTGGCAGTGGCTCAAGAATGATAGGTTGCACATACTTGCAAACTGGGGGATTTTCTTGTAGGTGGCATATTTGGTCAACATTGATCTTATATTCAGTTTTTGAAGAAATGACTCATAGTCCATATGGTGGATAAAACTCAGAGAAGATTCCTACATCCTCCAACATGCAGAGAAGCTGTCGAAGATTTTAGACTTAGATAAGAGTTTGACTCCTTTAATATAGGATCAGATCCTTTCATTTTGTAAATCAGTTTTAGTCTTATGTTATTTTTAATTTTCCGATCCTCTTTCATAGGATCTCAGTTATTTTATGTAAAGGCTATAAAATCCTATGCTTTCTATGGAATAGAGGTTCAATCTTGGATACATTTTGCTACTGTAATAGACTCTTATTTGATAATAGAATCACAATCTTCTTTTGTCTTCAATATCAGATTTTTCATGTACTCCGTCTCTCTGCACTTTGATTCGGTTTGTCTTAGCTTCAAAAGAAGGTCATCTCTTTATTAAGCTCATAAACTTGAATTTAAGAACATCTTTGTTGTCTTGTATGACCCTGCACCATATTGTATTTTGTTATCAAGATTAGTATTCTTCATCCCCTATTTAAACTATTTTGTCTGATTATTGACTTCTAAAAGCACTGTATTATTCTAATGTATGATGAGTTGTCCATTTCATTAATTATTGAGTTATCCCATTGATCCAAACATACCTAAATTATCTTATCTTAAGTTACCAAGCATATTTGGCTTACAACCCCAAAGAGTTTCTTGGAGTGATAACAACCCCCTCAACTTTTATTCCAAATACAAGTTATTGTCTCCAACAAGAACATTTGTAGAATAGTTATTGATGAGGGTGCCTCAACGTGTGTCATGTCTATTACCTGTTGGAAATCCATTGGCTCTTCTCCTTTAACTGAATCCCACATCACACTCGAAGCCTTCAATGGATCTGGTTTTAAGCCTTGCAGTGTCCTCCCTTCATTGCTTATTACGTTAGAAGGAAAAATGGTCAACATTGAAGTGGAGGTATTTGACACTCCTCTCAATTACAACCTTCTACTTATCCGTAGCTAGATCGATTCCATGTGTGCAGTTGTGTCCACTCTTTTCCATGTCGTACATTTTTCACATCAAGGAAAAGTAGTTACCGTAGAGCAATTGGCCTTCTTTCACTCCGATGCACGTACTAGCAACATACCTTTCATTGCAAAAACCCCCCCTGGATATGAGAACGTCGGTGTGAGTCTTCTTAAAGATACCTCTTTGATGGTTACTTTCCCCATTCCACCACCCAATGTTCCACATCCGTTTTTCACCTCAATCAACATGATCTCCACCTCTGTTCATGGAACCCATGCGTCTTACAACCCATGGCCGGTATCCAATCCCGACGATCATCTTCGTTATGGAAACGCAATGCCTTTGAGTCCGATCAAATCCACTTATCAAGCCATTCAATTGACAACCCATTCTACCCCCTCTCTTGGTGATTTATCTCCAGAACCATTTCGCGTCATTTTTCCCACAGACGAGATGATTATGTTTGTTATGACCATGGAAGACACCCCTTGGGACGATGGAAATCATCGTTCCATCCTCTTCCTGGAACAACACACCATCGAGGGTTACCAATGGATCTTGACCCCGTCGACCGTTGTCGTCATTTCTACCATTTCTGATTCCACACATGATTTGTTCTACGAAGGGAACTTAAGTAATATCTCACCCACCCTCCCCCTAGACATATCCATACAACCTGGAATTGTCAAAAATGTGCATATCAGAGCTTCATGTTCCCATGAAGAAGTTTTCACCTACAAGTCTCTTTTCCAAGAATTTTGTGACATCTTCGCATGGAGCTATGAATAAATGTTGGGTATTGACCCCGACATTATGGTACATGAAATTAAGACATACCTGGGCACTAAACCTATCTGGCAATGACTTCGTCTGGTCCACCCACGTAAAGCATCCACTATCAAGCTTGAAGTTGAGAAACTTCTTAAGGCTGGTTTTATTCACCCGATGGCCCTAACTAACTAGGTTTCCAATCTTGTTTTGATTGACAGGAAACAAGGAACAATCCACGTGTGCGTTGATTATAGAGAAATTAACAAAGATTGTCCTAAAGACATCTTTCTTACCCCCTCCATTGACCAGATCGTCGACGATTGTCCCAGAACTGAAATCTTCTCTCTGATGGATGGTTTCTATGGATAAAATCAAATGAATATCATACCCGTGGACCAACACAAGATCGCTTTTATTTGTCCTTGGGGAACTTTCGCATATCGAAAACTTCTATTCAGTTTAAAGAATGTCGACGCAACTTTTCAGTGTGCTATGTCTTACGTCTTCCATGATATAAAGAACATTGTGCAGCCATATCTCGATGACTTACCTGCTCATTCCATGCACCGTGTAGATCATCCCACACACCTCTACACCATTTTCCTTCGATGTCAGTTTTACCATATACACTTGAATCCACACAATGTGTTTTTTGCGTAGAATCTGTCTGAATTCTCTCTTTATTGTTTCATGTCAAGGGATCAGGGTAGATCCCTTGAAGGTCGAGGTTATCCTCAATCTTCCTCCTCCTTCCTCACTTCACCAGTTACAAAGTTTGCAAGGGAAGGCGAAATTTCTCCGTTGTTTCATCCCGAACTATGCTGAGCTAACTCTTGGATTTACACAACTGCTTAAGAAAGGTTCTGAGTTCATATGGGATACCACTGCTAACAAAGCTTTGGAATCTTTGAAACTTTCTTTAACATGTACCCCATTACTCTTCCCACCTAATTACATTCGAGATTATTTCCTTTACCTCGCATCCTCGGACTATACCATCGCTATGGTTCTCGTCCAAGAGGATGATTCTCATGATGAACATGTCATTTATTACTTGATTCGGAGTCTCACAACTATCGAAACCAAGTATTTACATGTTGAAAAACTGGCCTTGGCAGTCGTCCAAGCTATTCAACGTTTCTGGCACTATATCCTTTTATGCAAAACTACAGTGATTTTTAACTGCAACCCTATGCAGCACATTCTTACATGTCAATTGCTAGGGGGAAAATACTCTAAATGGATCATAATACTCCAGGAGTTTGACTTAGAATTTGAACATGCTAAGTCCAAGAAATCATTGATGTTTGTCGAGTTAATATGTGACCTTCCCTTCTCTGAGATGGAAAATGTAATAGAAGATTCATTACCCGATGGATCCCTTTTCGTGATCATTTTTGATGACCTTTGGTACAGAGATATCATCATATATCTTCAGACCCAAACTTTTTAGCCCAATTTTTCTAGCATTGACCGCCATCAAAGACGCTACCAAGCCTTTCAATATATTATCCTCGGTGATACTCTTTATCATCGTGGGATTGACTCTATTTTTCGATGCTACCTCACATTTGACAACACTGAGAAAGCCCTAAACGACTGCCATTTTGGAGCCTGTGGTGGTCACATGTCTAGGTATGCTACTGCCCAGAAGATCTTACGAGCAGGGTATTTTTGGCCTTATTTATTCAACGATTGTATAATTGTTGTCCAAAAATGCCATGCTTGTCAAACCTACAACAATAAAATATGATCACACCCTGCTCCTCTACACCCTGTGGTCTCTATTGGTTCTTTTGCGAAATGGGGTATCGATTTCATGACATGTCACCCTCACTCGGTCGGGGGGCATGGATACATTATTGTAGCCATAGATTCTTTTACAAAATGGGCCGAGGCAATGCCAACATTCGACAATAGCAGAAATACTGCAGCATTATTCATATTCAATCACATCATTGCTCAACTTGGTGTTCCTTAGGCTATCGTTACTGATCACAGTAGCCACTTTAGAAACTTCATGATCTCTGAACTCACTGAAAAGTTGGGTCTTCACCATGAAAATTCAGCACCCTATTACCCACAAGACAATGGCCAAGTTCAAGAAATAAACAAAGTCCTCATTACCATGATTCAAAGAATGATAGGGATTCACAAAACGAGTTGGCAGACGATGTTGTTTTCAACATTGTGGGCTTACCGGACATCCGTTAAGTCTGCTACCGGTTTACACCATTCCAGTTAGTCTATGGTCTAGAATCCATCATGTTGATTGTATGTGAGATACCCTCCCTAAAACTAGCCATCAAACTTCTCCCAAACACCTCTCGAAGAAGAAGAACGTCTATTGTATCTCATGCAATTAGACGAAACCTGTCGCGATGCCACCCTAGTTATAGAAGCCCAGAAGAAATGCATCAAATCTCAATATGAAAATCATGTCAAGCCACGCATTTTCTCCGAAGGTGATCTGGTTCTCCTTTACAAACAAGATCGAGATTTGCTAGGAGCTAGAAAATTTGAAGCTATGTGGCGAGGTCCTTTTATCGTCAGGTGAGTTTTTGAGAAAGGAGATTACGAGTTGGTGGAATACGACAGTATCCCTTTGAGTGAATGTAGAAATGGGTTGTACTTAAAGAAGTACAATGCTTAATATCACCTGTGCATGAGTGCTTGTATTTTATTGTATCATACTTTTTGTGTGTTACTTTAGTATGCTTTTTTGTTATTTGGTCTCTTCCCCCGACCACTTATCTTACGTTGTGCTTGGTTTCCAGATTTTAGAGTCTTCGCTAGCCCACATTAGCTTTACCGATGGTGCTATCTATAGTAATCAGAACCTTGCGTCTACTGCATGGGAAATTTACACACCTACGAACGAACTTATCAGTCCGCGAGGTCTGTGCCTTGGTCGTGCAACCAATAATATTGCGGAATATAGCGTCATCAACGAATTGTTGGTTGATTCTATTTCTCTTGATATCTTCCACCTGGTTATACGAATTCATTCATACCTACTAGTACTATAGCTAAGTAATGTCTATGCTATTTGAAGTCCTACTTTATTACGGGTATATTTACGAATTTGCCTCTTGGAACATTATTTTGATTATGTCAAATATCAACACATGCCTAGATGTCTAAATACATTAATTGATGCTTTAACTAACTATGTGTTAGACAGACATTTGGAACATTTATAAACCAATCACACATCACATGTATAACACAACACAAAATAAACCAGTAGAATCCGTATATATGTATATAATGATCAAAAGTTTTTACAAAAAGTTTATGTACAAGGATCAAAATCTCAAAATACGAAGCCCATAGATTCTACAAAATAGCGTCACAGATGATGCTCATGATAACACACAACTGTTGAGGATACCCTACGGAGAAGTTGACTAAGAGACTCAGACACGCCCACGGTGTGGCACTGATAATGTCTCGGAATCTCCCCAATATCAATGTTTGGGACGTCTGCAGTCAACCCCTCTAACTTCTGTTCCACTGCCTCGTAATCTTTGGCATCCCATCTTGCCACTGAAGCCTCTTCTCCTTTCCTTTGAATGGGAGACATTCCTAGAGGTCGATACAGCCCCACATATATGTCATCAAAAATAAAATTTTTGATTAGTCCTTGGATCAACATAAAAACATTTCATATGATAAAAATTACAAAAACATTTAAAAAGAACAAAATGTGTACTTCTCATCTAAGTCACCCCATTGAGTGTCCTCAGGTAGGACCAAATCTAGATCCCCTCGGAAATCCAAACTGGCATATGCGTAGTCGTCGATCATCAACATTTGGGGCCTCAACTAGACAAAAAATGAATCGTTGTATTTGATTATAGGCCCTACTATGTGTTGAGCCATGTGGTTACACCACCTCAACATCCTCGGATCCTATGGGGCCGGTAAACCCCAATCAACCTGTAGTCGCAGCAGTGGGACCCTCTTGAGGAAGAATGACACCAAAAGTGACCCGTACCCAAACTGCTTCAAGTGACCCCTTCTGCATTTTGTTAGTTGCCTCTTCATACTACGGAGAACCACATCCGACCAGTTGAAGAGCCGAGGCTCTGTGCACTCTATGGCGTATTGGAAATAGCTCTGGAGAGCCATGTGCAGAGTCGCGCTCCCATCCATGCATGCAATAGTGAACAAGATAGTTTGTAGGGTCAAATCTTGGACCCCCCAATTGGAAACCTTACCCTTTCTTCTCTCTTCCTTGGGAACACAATATCGGCGAACATACTCGATCATGGGATGTCCGTCGCCTCTACTTCTGGTAAAAGTAGCATGGTATCCACGTCATGACAACCCCATCAGAAAATAGATGTCCTCAATATCTATTTTCAGTGTGTGAACTCCCACATGAAATAAATGTTGATCCACATCCCACATGTGGACTAGGTACTCTAACAACCTGAGTTGGGCTCTCATGCATGGGATCCTAAACAATTTCAAGAGCCCACATTCCTGGAGGGCAGCGACTGTACCTGAGTCATTACCGGCAATGGAATCATCCTCCTCATGTTCTCTTTACCTCTATTCCAACATTGTGATGGTCAACACCTACAATAGATCCATGAGAAGGGAGTCAACAACTTGTTTTGGAACTCTTGCATAATTTTTATTGAGAAAAACCAAACTTTGAGATCCATTTTTCGGCCCTCGCAGGTGAACTGTTAGCACAGTACGATATTCTCGTAGGTTCCCTGAAGCCCACCAGTGAGAATCTTATATTCTCGCAGGTCCCACAAGGCCTACCTATGAGAATGCTTGAGCGCATGGTCCAACCCTAAAATGGGCTCAAAACTCAAAAAGCTACCAAAAAAAACCAAAAATAAACCATGGAAAAGTTGAAGAATCAACAGCTTACCTCGTTGGCTAAAAATGTTCATCGAATGATTGCTTGTGCCTCCCACAATAAAGCAAATAAATTTGGGGGAAAATGAGGTATGCTAGACAAGTTTTTGGCAAAGTAACAATAAAATGCTAAAAAAGTCCTTTTCACCCATATTTATTCACTTTTTACCATTTCTTATCGGTTTTTTATATTATTTTTATTGTTTTGTTTATAAAACTTAATACCCTAATAGCCTTGTGAGTATGGTTTTTCACAGATATAGCAACTTCAAAGTCCGAATGAGAGGGTACAGGTGTTTTTTCTTTTTTGTCGCATTTCCGACTATGTTTTTAGGGTTTTTGTAGGAAAAACCTCGAGCTCAGTCTTCGTTCATTCTTCCGCTCGAAAATATATGAGAACTTAACCGAGTATACTTTTTCTCGTCTTTTCGTACTCATCATGGTAACATGAAAATGACGAACATAAGGGAGTATCCTTTAAGCTCTTTTCGTGCTCCATAAAAATGAAAAGATTGTCGAGTGATCTTGTTCTTTTCACGCTCGTTAAAGTATTTGAAGAAAATGTTCGATGGGCGATATTTTATCACTTTTTCGGTCTCATCGAACTCATTTAGGAAAAAGGAACTGGGAAAGTTCTCTTTAAGTGTTTTTCAGACTCTCAAAACATGAAAAACTCTTGAGTTTTCTATCCTTGGACTCATTAAACAAACATCGAAAGACTCGTAATGGGACCAAACCACTCCTTCCTAGGGTTCGTTAAATATACTCCGAGGGACTCATCTGAAGGATGAGCTTACATCGACAAGCATATGTTATTCTCCTCAAGCTTGTGTAAAAATAAAGAGGTACTTGCTAGAAATGGTGGGGACAATTTTGGGAAAGGGATATGTTTTTGTATCTCTTTTAATGGTAGTAAGGGTCGCTCTTGAACATGACACCCCCTATTTGTCATTTGAATCTAGGTTGGGAAATCCACTTGTCTCTCATTCGACTTGCTACAAGTTCATATCTTGGGTCGTCTTTGAGTCAGTGCTGCCAAGTCTTTGGTCGTGTCATTCATATGTTCAAGAGAAGTTCAAAAAATCCCTCTATTGAATCGACCATCTGCAGTTGTCCATTCTTAATATGTTGGCCTTCCCTGTTTCCATTTCAACCCTTGTTCATACTTTGATTCTCCCTCAAAATCTGTTACTTGTTTTGTGTCATTGATGAGGGATACATCAAGGCCCTCATGTGATGATTATTTTTCTGTCGACTCCAACTCATTATCCAAGAATAAGACTTAGAAATCATTTAGTACCTTGGAACCTGCATGCCTTAATCGTAGGTCTCTTCACTTTCAACAAGGGTTTCATATCATTGATCCTTGATCAAGAGATTCCACCAAGTTCTCTACATCATCTCATTCATTCGCATTCGTTCAGATTGTACTTCAGTACTTTGGGAGTCATTGACATCAATGGTGATTTCCCTCAAACTTCTTAACAGTTTTCATCAATGACCAGTAATAAAGTGGTTTATACCATGTTTGACTTCAACACATGTAATCACATGGCCAGATTCGTACTTTCAGGTGATGGGATTGAAGACCCTATGTCTCATCTTTTTGATAAAGGCTGCGATGGATTATGTATGATTTGTATCGGCACATAGATCCACTTTGTATGTCATGTGGATATGTCTTAATTCAAGTCTTCTCACACATATCCACAGTGTATTCCTAGTGGCTATGTATCATTTTGATGAAATGCATCCATGGTGTATGATTGGTGGCCATGACCTACGTTTATGATTCCATTCATTTGTGATCTGAGCATGGGAATGCCTACCTTAGAACTGGTATTATATTATGTAGATACTTGATTGTTTACAGGTTTCTGATTAGGTGCGCTCCTTGTTTCTGACACACACACGTAGTTTACAAAGTATTTCGGCTGTCACAGTTTCTAGCCTCATACTTTGGGGGGAATTTTGTTACACCTTATTTTGGTCACTCTAGTGATGTCCCTACAGTGATGTATTCAGGATCCAACAAGGACTTTTTGCCTGAGAAAAGTGACTGCTATCTTCTTCCAAAAAGCAAATTTTTAAGATGAGTTCGTAGGCTGCCTATGTTATAGGGTGCGAAAATCCTTGATTCTCATAGGCAACCCATACTTAGGGTGCAAACGGTTCTCAGTCTTCTCTATAGGTAGGGTGCGAACCTATTTTAAGCTTGAAAAGGAGAAGAGGTCACAAAGGTTCTAGAATGGGATCTTCTAGAAAATAAGTTGGCATTTGCATGGTTGGCATTCTACTGACTTCTCAGATTTGGTGGGATCATCCTCATCCATTTAACCATCTCCCCTTTTCCTATATATTGAAAGGTTTCTCATGGAAAATATTAATCAAGATTGAATGAGGAATTGGTGAAAGAATTGTGTGAAGAACTCTGCTTGGATAGAATCTTGGAGACTCTATTCGGTATGTCAAGTTGTATTGTATCTTCTTCATGCAAATATAGAGAAGGTGTGTGTGTTGGAACCAAGGGTCACTGAAAGGAAGCTGGCGACATCAAGGCAATCTAGTTGTATCTTCTACTTTCATTTAATATAATACAACGGCATGTCCCTTTCGCATAAAATCACTCTTATTTTATTGCATAACTCCTTGATCATATGCATAGGTTGACATTGAATATACTTTTCTATCTTCACTTTCATTGGTTTTTGTTGTCTTGGAACTGATTTCACAAGAGCACCGGAGCGAAGCGGGAACAACAAAGACCTACAGAGGCACTTACAGGTATGTCACTTGTTCCTTCTGTGTAGTAGATTCAATGACTGCAACTTAGAGAAAGAGTCTTGTCTTGTGCTATTTTTTTCTAGATCTAGGTGGATCGAAGGAGATATATTAGTGTATGCACCTACTGATTTATCCGATAACAATATAGGATGCCCGGATTTGATACGAACAATTTTCTCTCCTACTCCACCCTATAGACCATGGGTCTAGGGATAGGGAGATCAAACGCTTCTCTGCAAGGGTCCATGGGAGTCACCTTAGCCCTTTATAATTCTTTCCCTTATGGAAGGGGTCATATACCTTCGTCATCCCCCTCGCTAGGCGGTGATCCTCAACATCCTGTCTAGCTGAACATGAACTACAACTTATTCATAGAAGGTAGTCAATGAACTTCTTCCTACACCATGTTGGTGGGTTCAATTTCATTCTCTTTGTTTGGTGCATTTGGAAATAACGCTTTCTCATCAACTACCATCTCAGCCAGGGGACACCCTGGTTTTGGACAACCAAATCCTGTGCAGGGTACTATTCCTACACAGGGGGCACACATAAGAGTCTTCTCCTAACAAGGACTGTGGAATCTGTGGCAGAGATTAGTTCCCTCTTCATGGATGTCGACTGGGGGAAACCCCTTCCTTGGCCAATGAAACCCTAGGCAACGATTAGTGCCTATGCCCATCGGATCAGCAGGGGCAACCCTTTCCAAAATATTTGGAACACCATGCAGGGAGAAATCCCCGCCTAGCCCTCAATGTCCAACTATGGGAATCAACCAATGAGTTCCAAACAAACCCAGTATCTGTTCGCTAGCTAAGGCCATGGTATTTACCAGAACCCTGGTCATCTTCCTAAATTTTCCTAGCAACCTGGTGCCAGTCAAACTCAAGGATCCTTTTTCCCTGTACATAGTCAATAGCATAATCTACCATTTCTGGCAATGGTGCATTTTCTAGACTTGTCAAAATTGTTAAACGACCCAATCTATCATGATCCGCATTGGCCTCCTATGTCGATGAAGTTTCTCTCGAACATTTTAAAGTTTGAAGGTAAGCCTAACGAAGATCTGGGTGATCATGTGACCACTTTTCACCTATGGCACTCTTCGAACTCATTGCGATATGACTCCATTCATTTTCATTTGTTTCAATGCAATCTTATCCAGAGTGTCGCAAAATGGTACATCGAGATCAACCTCTCAAGATACTCTACTTTTGGTGAGTTGGAAATTATTTTTCTAAACCATTTTCAACTACCTATGAGATACGATGCTGACACTGAATTGTTGGCCAACTTTGAGCAAACAAAGGTTGGCCATATCTCGGATCATATCCTAGAATGGTAGCATCGAAAGAGTTTGATAAAAGTACCAGTCCCACCAGATTTCCTATTGGAGTGGTTCCTTAAGACTTTGGTACCCCAGTTATCCAAGGACGTAGCAATATAGGGAGTTTTTTCTGAGGAAGAGGCGATAATGAGAGCTCAACAACTAGAGCTAATATACTCTCAGTCTAGTTTACTCTATGAAGTTTTTCCATATGTGCAATGATCTATCCTTGACAAGGCCAGTGACGAGTCTGGACCACATGTCGATGGTATAGTTGGTTCAGCATAAGAAAATCCCATTGATTTGTTGTCGAATCAATTGCAACAATTGTCGATACAGAAGACAGTGGAAAGACAAACCTCTAGTTCAGCTGCTACCTTTACTCAAACATTGGATGTACACAGTGTGCAACCGAAAAACCCGAAGACCAACCAGCATTCTGACGACAAGAAAAAATAAATAAACAAGGAGGGTAAGGGGGATACGAAACCCACCAACAATGTTGGTGGGGGAAACACAAAGAAAATAAATTTGAAGTATCTGTGTAAACTTTGCATGGAATACCACATGACTCACCTATTCCCTTGGTCTGTGGAGGCCCAGAAGTTACTTTTGCAACAACAACCTGTTATGTTAACGAACCCATTTCCTCATGGGAAAACTTTAACTCAAGCCCCTTCGAGGAGGATGGGGGTAGTCAGGGACCCCCTCCATCTTCTAGTAATCCTTCATCTGTGAATGTTTATATGATGAAAGGTGATGCCTACATAGAAACTAGGGCACACGATTACGGAATGCCAAACACTGCTGAAAAGGGTAAAGAAGTCGAAAACCCATATGTTCCTCTTCAGATTGAGAAGATGATGGGAGAAATAATGACACACATCCTGAAAGGGGAATTCAAGAAATATTCATATAATCCAAAGGCGAGGGCTGCCCAAAACTACTCTGTGGTGGAGGATTTTTCACAAACCCCTTGTGCGATGTCCTCTTTGGAGGTCCTCCAGAGTTTCCCTTCACAGAAAAGGCCCTGTTAGCTGCCTTAGGATCTGTTGAGACTTGTAATCCAGGAACGATCATGCTCAATATGACCGACTTAAAACCTTGTCTTCCCTACCATGTGGCATTTCACATAGTAGTGGCTTACACCATGAAAACGTTTACACATAATATTTTCTGCACGGTGGTTGATGAGGGTGCCTCAACATGCGTGATGTTGTTGGTGTGTTGGAAGGCCATTGGCCAACCCATTTTGTCTCTGTCACCTACTCTTCTTACCTCTTTTGATGGTCATTCGTTCAGACCACATGGAATTTGTTAGCACTAGAAGTCACCTCTGGATTGTGTTGGAGGTAAGCCCGGTACCCATTAGAGTTTTGTGTCATGGGTTAGTTTTAAAGAGATTTAATGGATGCATACTCAAGATGATATGATTTTAAATCAGGAAACTGAACTAGCATGCATAAGATATGAGGTGTAGAATCAACTTCAGTCAGTAATTCGGAGTAAGGGTGAGTAGCACGAAGAATTTGGTGAGAAAATGTAGAGGCATGTTGTGAACATCATGTATTTCGATAGCCTAAGGAAGAAAAATTCAAACGCAAGATCTCCTTGGGTTTCATCTTAAATGGAACTAAAACAAAACATGACATTGTTATAATCAAACATTCATCATAACACAATCATGACAATTCATGTGAATTAGTCATCCATGAATTCTCTCAGTACCAGAGGAAAATAATATGGAGAAACAAAGTTGAATTATATTAATCAAGAAATCTTAGATCACAATATATAACCAGAGAACCAGAGACTTCACTAAAACTTTACAATATGAGAGCTTGGCCCTATCATCGACCCTAACTAAATATCAAAACTGAGTATTTATACTCAGAACAACCCGCCAACACCAAGGGTGTGACCTGGCTACTTCATTCAAAGATTCGCGTATGAACCTTCTTCTTTTAGTATGCACTTGCATTCTTCTATCAGACGCGATCTCAGATCAATATGGGATTTGCAAGATAATTCATTTATAGGGAGACCTTGGGTTGACAACCTACCTCCATGGCCGATGCTTCCATGATTTCCATTTACGGGGTGAAATGAAGTTTCAACTACCTCCCCCTATTTCCATTAACTAACTGCATCGATATCGGGATGGATCCTAACACCCATGAATGCCCCAAGAGAGATCTCGACTCCTTTGAGTCAATTCTGGCGTCTCAAGGCCACGCATCCCTTCCTTTGTAACCAAATCGGGCACTCTATTCTTTTTCACAACTCCTATGCTATCCTTTGTTCCATTCGACCTCAAGCTATGACCATACACATCCGTTGCATTAAATTTTAGGATTTCACCTATTGGGAGTCTTCACCTGCCTTAATTTCAAATATTGCGATGTTTGATCCCGCTAAATGACCCATCTAGATCAATGGTTGGATTTTATTTAAACTTGATAGCCACTATCATTCCCTTGAAAAATATCAGCCACTTGTCGCTCAATAAACGCTTTCCCTTTCTTTATGGCCCTACTTCCATATGACTGTAGACTGTTCTCGTGGGCCCAACTCTTAGGCACATCACGATTTTGCGTTCCGCGAACTCACGTTGTGTTCCATGATAAAATCTCTGAGTCGCGAAATCATGATCACATGGATCGAGTGACACATGTCCCTTTGCAATGGACAGCTTGGCTCATATCAATGCTTCGGAACCTCGGGCTATTGGGAACCCTCACTATTGACCTCCTGAAATGACTTCCTCTGCGGTTCAGATCTTGTGCCATGTGCCCTTCTGAGATGGATGGCCCATATCATATCGACGATTTGGGTTTCATAAGTCTTCATGACTCGCCCTTTGACTGATCCATCCTGCGAGTTAGGGAAATGCTAATCTTGTGCCATGTGTCTTTCCTAGGATCAATGGATAGGACGGGCCTCGGGATTTCAGACCCTCTGTATGATGCTATACTCCATGTAAATTTATGATATTGATCACCCTATGATCATCAATCTTCTCTTCCTGATGAATCTTTGTCGTTGAAAGTTGATCTTCCACGCTCGCTTGATTTGATTCGATATCAAACCACTCTAAGTGTTTCTCTTGTGCTTATGGTTGCGGTCTCTATAGATGAATACTAGATGATTGACTAAGGGCTCAGGGAGGCAAAAATATCAGTGACATAGGTAAAGAGAGAGAAGTGATCGACCATAGAGAAAACATAAAGGCTTAGGGTCGACACTTCTCAGGTAGACAAAGAAGAAAACTATAAGACGAAAGGAAAAACATTATGATTGGGTCTACAAAATGAAGAGAGGTAGGCAAAATACAGACTTAGGTAGAAAACACAAGCCCCTAAGTCTTTGACAATTTTATGTGATAACATTTGGCTCCACAAGGGATGGTATGCTCCCTGCGAGTTGCCAAGAACAAGTATTTCTAGTGCCTTATCTTTGGGCTATGGATTCTTATATTAAAAACAAAATAAACATAAAATAGGAATGATATTTACAATGGTGGGATGTCGACTACGGCTTTAAACAAAACACAATTTTAGGAAGTGCCCATTTACTGGGCCATTAAAAAATTCATCACCCTCCAAATTCTGCAACCTGTAAGTATTATTTGAAAGTGTCTCAGAAACTTTGAAGGGTCCAATCCAAAGCCCTTCAAATTTTCCATGTTTTCCCTTGTCTTGTCTGGGCGCATCCCATTTGAGTACTAAATCCCCCAGCTGGAAATCCTCCTTACTTCTTTTCCTGTCAAAGGCTTGCTTGATTTTCTTCTGATGGTCATGGGATTTATCCATTACCTACTCTCTAATCTGTTGGATCTATACCAACTAATGAATTCTTCTCATCATATCGTTGGGTTCTCTGTGGAAGTCTTGGAAAAAAATTTCCACAGGAACAGAAAGTTGAGAAGGGAAAACTACTTCAGTCCCATATACCAATTGGAAAGGAGAGATGCCCAGGGACCTCTTTGTTGTCACCCTATCATCCCACAAAGAAACTTTGAGCTTTGAATCCCATGCTTTCTTGTTGTCCTCTGACAATATTTTGATAATATTTATAAGGCCCTTGTTAGAGGATTCTACTAATCCATTTCCTTGGGGGTAGTAAGGAGTTGAGTGACTCAATGAAATTCCAAACTGATCACAAAACTAGATTAATGGATCAGCCTTGAAGGATGCAACATTATCAGTGAGGATCCTTTTTGGGAAACCAAACCTTGCCATAATATCCTCAAGAAAACCAATGATTACTCTCTTAGAGGCACTCCTTGTGGGGATAGCTTCTATCCACTTGGTGAAATAATATGTCATAGTTAAGATCCATCTGTGTTGGCCACTTGAAGGAGGATGAATCTCCCAGATAAATTCTAGGCCCCACTGTTGAAAGGGTCCTAAAGCTACCACAGGATTCAAATGAAGAGAATTGAGTTGTTGCTTCCCAATGAATTTTTGAAATTTGACATAGGCTCTAACCTTTGCACAGACATCATCAAATAGAGTAGGCCATAAGTGCCCAGCCCTGAGAATGTTGTAGGATGTGGTTCTCCAGCAATGATGTCCCCCACACAGGTTGTCATGAAAATCAAACATAACCTTTTGGGCCTCTTGTGGGTCTAAGAATATCAAAAGAACTCCTAGAGGTTATTTCCAATACAAAACCTGATCAATAAGGAAATATCTAATTTCTCTGAGCATTAAATATCTTGCCTTGCTTTTCTCCATTCAATCTAGAGGTCACAATTTTTGCAGAAAATATATAATGTCTTTGTACCAAGCGCATTCTTCTAATGGGGAGTTGTCATGAGTGATCTTACCAAACTCTTCAGCCTGCTGATTTTTTGAGTAGGCATTTATGAAGTTAACCTCCAAATATCTACAATTAGATTCAGCCAACAACTTGGCTAAACCTTGGCCTTTAACTAGCTTGGTGGGTTTTATTTCCAGATCAAATTCAAGGATTCTGGCAATCCACTTGCTCCTCATCCCATCTATGTCAGGTTAGATGAGGATGTCCTTCATAGCAGCTGAAGGAACATATGCGGTGATTTTTGAATGCAGGACATAGAATCTGAAAGCCTTGACGACTTTCACCAAGTCATAGGCCTGCTTCTCCATGATGTCATATCTGACTTTTGCATCTCTTAGTGCTCTGCTGAGAAAAGAAATAGGATTCTCCAGCCCTAACTAATTATTTTGTAGTAAAACAATTGCCACTGTATCAAATGAAGCAAACGAAAAAATCAGAAAATCCTTGGAATAATTAGGATTGATAAGAACAGGTGCTTCAGTTAGTGCCTTCTTGATTTGGTTGAAGGATTCTCTAGATTCAACAGTCCATTTTACTTCATTACCCTTCCTGAGCATGGTTGTGATATTCTTTAGCAATTCAACCAAATTTGAAACAAAAATCCTTAGAAAATTGATCTTTCCTAGGAAGGACTAAACTTCTTTCTTGGATCTGGTAACTGATAAGGCTTGAATTTCTTCCACCCTGCTTGAATCAATATTGATCCGTTCAGCTGATACAACGTGTCCCAATAATTTTCCCTCCTGCATGGCAAATAACGACTTCTTGGGATTTTGGGAGAGACCAAACCATCTGCAATTCGAGAAGACCCTTTTCATATTTTGACAATGTTCTTTATCACATTTGGAGAAGACTGTTATGTCATCCAGATAGATGACCACAAATTTTTCTCTTTCTCTAATGAAGGCAATGTCCATGGCTCGTTGGAAGGTTTCTCCTGCATTCATCAATCCAAAGGTAATTTTGGCATACATGAATGTGCCCCAAGGAGTGGTGGAGGTTGTCTTTTCTCTGTCTTTAGCAGGAGAAAGATCTGATTGTAGCTAGAAAATCCATCAATCATGGAGATCTTGGATGTGCCTGTCACCCTCTACAATATGTGTTCCATTTTTGGCAAAGGGTAATTGTCCTTCTTAGAGATTCTGTTCAGATTCCTGAAATCAATATAGATTCCAATTTCTTTGCTCTTTTTCCTAAATGGAACCAAGTTGGCCAACCATTCAGAATATCTCAAAGGGATGATGATTTGGGCATCCAACAACTTCTTTACCTCCCTTTCTATAACATGCAACAACATAGGATTTATCTGTCTTAATTTCTGCCTAAATAGTTTGGCCTCTTCCTTCAATGGGATATTATGCTCAATGACAGTGGTGTCATATGTTCTAAGGTCTTCATAGGTCCATGAAAAAACATCAGTAAATTCCTTTAATAACTTAGTTTACTTGGATCTCTACTCCCTTGACAGGATACTTGACAACTTGACAAACTTTGGATCCTCCTCTGTACCGATATTGCATTCATCTACATCAACATCCTCAGTTTGGTATTTAAAATTTACCGCCACATTGTTCCAATCAAACAATATTTCTAAAGGAACTAGCCCCTTTGGAATGTTGTTTCTAGGCAGCTAAATGATATGGTGATTAGAAAATTTATTTTAAAATACATCAGCAGGAGGGTCACCTTCGGAATCATGATCCTGGTCAATGTGTAATGTAAAGAACTCATCAACAGACTCAAGAAATTTTATGATCTCAAGATCATCCTTGAACACCTTCCAATGCTTGATATTGTCAGGTACGGAGGGCCTATATCTTACCTCAACATCATACCTGAGCTTGGGTGACAAAGGGATTCTAAAATTTCTTGCTAAAATGGCCAAAAAATCAACCATTGTGTTTTCCTCTCTTGGAATAAATGAAATGTTGAAAGCTAAGAAGAAATTTTCAATTAGTTCCCATACCTCATTTCTGTAATTCTTAAGCCTAGGGTGCTTGGCTTGATAAACATTTTTGACCTGATGAAAAATTGTTTTAGCATCTCCAAATACTGCTAGCTCTTCAATACCCATGTCTTTCACAGCTCTTAAACCTAAAACAAGAGCATCATACTCTGCCACATTGTTGGTAGCTTCAAATTCTAGTTTGGAGGACAAAGGTATAGTCTCTCGACAAGGTGACACAAAAAACACTCCAACACCAACCCCTTCTCTGGAAGAGGCTCCGTTGAAAAATGTCTTCCACATAGAAGTAGTTGGGGGAAGTATTTCACAAGAAGAAGTGGGTTTCTTTTTTATTTCAAGAGGAGCTTCAGAAGCATCTGTGAGATGCAATATGCTGGATCCCAAATCAGTGATCAAAGAAAAAATAGGATGGTTGATGGGGTTTTCTTCATCACTGATGATGTATAGGAGTTGTGCTTCCCTGTAAAGTCTCCTTTGTTCACCCCCGAACACAAGAATGGTGGCATATGAAAGGTCCATCTGCAAGGTTCCACCCAGTCTCTTTATCCAAGATCTATATAGGAGCATTCCTAACTTAGGAGTAACATCAAACACTATGATATCCATGACTACACTCTTCATCGGCAGCTAGAACAAGGACACGACTAAGACTTTGATAACCCCAAGGAACTTCGCCCTCCTGGAATCGAAAGAATACAGGTCATGATAATCTTTTTTAACTTACAACCCCAGTTCTTCCATGACAATATTAGGCATAAGATTGTGGGATGCTCTTGAATCCATTAAGCATTTATGCAACACCATATCATGGATGTTCAATGAAGTGTATAAGGGGGGAGAGGAATCATCTCTATCTTCTACCAAAGGTCCTAATATGACAGTTGGCTTTTCATCTTGTAAATTGACTGAGTATGTGGGATGAATTCTGGGTTCTAGAATCAACAACTTAGAGAGGATTCTTTTGAAATCTTCATAATTGACCATATTTGAAAGGGGTACAAGGATCCTAATCTTCTGAACCTCGTGCTAGAAATTAAAAGGGGATGTAGGCTTTAAGATTTATTTTACTTCTAGGACATGAGTTATGGCCACTTGAGAGGGAGTTCAAAATTTATTACAATTGGTGTTGTATACTACATCTTCAACAAGCTTCTCTGCTCTGGTGGGATGATAAGGAAAATTAGGCTTTCCTTATTTCTTCTTGGATATGAGGTTATATCTGTTGGGGCTGTCATTGGTATTGTCCCCTTTGCATAACTCATTCAGATAAATTTCCATGAGATATTCCTCATATGCAGACTGAGTTAAGTGAGGAAAAGAGGAGGTGTCCCCAGGACATTGAATTTTAGGATCAAGTTCTTCATCCCCTTCTAATTCATCAACAACAAGATTATTTTGGAGAGGGGTCTGGATTTTATGGTCATATCTATCTCTTCTCCTCTAGTCTCTTTGGATAATCTGAGTATTGTTAGGCTTCCTCTAGTTTCCTTTATTATCAACATTTTGCAGCTTTATGTAGTTCTTCTTTCCTTCTAATTAAATCTTTTCCATTCTAGCAAAAAGTGATTTTAGCATATTGGCCATTTCATTTGTTTGAGGGGGGAATAATAGAGGAACTAGAAGTTATGTTTTCGGACCTACCCTTTCCCCTGTCTTTATCATATTTACCCCTAAGTTTATCACTTGCCAATATATTGGATTCTACTTCAAGGGCCACATATTGCATATGAGCCAAGGAGGTAGCTCTTCTTTCTCTCAATAGTAGGAAAAAATCAGGGCTGAAAGCATTAGCATAAGTCATTTTGGTAGAGATTTATGTAGGATTAACTTTGACTGGAATCTTTTTATAAATTTTATTAAATCGCTTCGAGAAGTCTAAAAAAGATTCCCCCTCCTCTCTCTTAATTGCCTCAAATTCTGTAATATAATAAAGGATATATTTTTTATTCCCCTAGTTCCTTAAGAATGAAGTGCTTCCTGAAAAGAAACACCATAAGGAGTAAAGTCATCCATAAAGATTTCCATAGAGTCATTAAGCATATCAGAAAAGATTCCTAAAACTGCTCTTTGGAAGGTTGCTGGTGCATTACATAGTCCAAATGGAAGGACTTTATAAGAAAAGGTTCCCCAAGGGATAGTAAAGGTGGTTTTATCTTGATCTTGAGGTGCAATTTTGATCTGGTTATACCCACTGAAACCATCTAAAAATGAGAAGAATTTCTTCCCTGACAAATTATCTAACACTTGATCAATGAATGGTAATGGAAAGTGATCTTTCTAAGTGGATTTATTTAAAGCTCTATAATCCACACATACTCTCCATTTCCCGTTTTTCTTAGGAACTATTACCAACGGGGACACCCATTCACAGTCTGATATAGGATAGATAAACCCTGCATTGAGCAATTTTTGAAGTTCTTCTTTGAGGATTTCTCTTAAATTCGGGTTCATTCGTCTTTGAGGTTGGTAGATTGGCCGACAATATTCCTTAATATATATTCGATGAGTACATAATTCATGAGAGATTCCTTTCATATCTGTGTAATCCCATGCAAATGCTTCTTTATTTTCCCAAAGTAACTTCATTAATTATTGTGTTTCAGCATCTGTCAAATTAGGGTTTATGTTCAATATTTTGCCAGGTTCAATTTCCACTGGTATGCTTTTGGAGGAGATGGTGTTAGATGTTTGAGGTGGGATTTCTGAATTGAGGTTTTCTTGATTATTAGACTCCAACAGTGCAGTTAGTTGATTATGAGTTTCTGGAGTCACAGAGGAGGGTTCACAAATAAAATTATTAATTACTTCATCCTCAGTAGAGTCTTCCAGGCTTAGAGCTTGTCCGATAGTCAAAAGGGGTTGAGTAGGTTGATCATCAAAATATACCCATACAAAATTATCATTATTAACCAGGGGTATAGAGTGAGGGTAGAGGGTAAGTTGTTTAGTTTCATAACCATTTGAAATTGTCATTGATCCTGATCTATAGTTGATAAAAGCATCTGTTGTGGCTAGCCAAGGTCTACCCAAAATTAGAGGGTGGCCCCCCAACTTTGTTTTGGGTTGTAGTACCGTAAAGTCAACTGGATAATTCCAGGATTCCACAGAGATACTGAGGTCTTCAATGACTCCTTCTAGTTTAATCGTGGATCGATCAACCAATTCTAGGATAGTTGGGGTGTTTCTGACTTCATTTTGTAATTGTAGCAGATGTAAGGTTTCCAGAGTCATGATATTGATGGCGGCACCTAGGTCTACCAGGACTCGAGGGATTATCATTTCTCCAACTTGTATTGTAACAGTAGGGTGGTCGGGATCACCATATTTAACTGGGGGAGTTTTACCTGTCATTAGTGCAGACAAGTCTCCCATAACATGGACTGTAAGGGGATCCTTAGTTTTCCTACCAAGATTTTTAACACAAATGTCTCACATCGTCCTGGCATAGATTGGTACGTCTTGGAGTGCTTGTAGCAGAGGAATTTGGACATATAAATTTTTTAATTCCCCTAGAAGATTGAAGACTGGTGGCTCAGGCGTTTTAGTTAAGGCTAAACGCTCAGGAAATGGTGGTTTTGTTGTTTCAGCAGCATTGTTAGAGGATGATTGTGCCTTTTCAGGTACATCATGCTCTTTTGTTTCCTCTTTATCAGAAGAGGTAACATCATCTATGGTAGGTTCCACTATTCTCCCAGATCGAAGATGAATATCGTTGCATTGCGAAGGGAGAAGAGAAAGTGTAGGCTGGTTGTAAATATCAATGCACTGCACAACTTTATTATTTGGGTTAGGGTTAGGTTGTACAGGTAGCTGGGGTCTCATCGTTTGATTGTTTGGGGGAGTACCTACTGGTAAGGAGAGTGGTTGTAGGAATTGCGATTGAGGTAATTGATTTTGGAAGGGGGGTTGTTGTCCTCTCCAATTTTGATTCCATTGGTTCTGATATGGTTGTTTCTATTGTGGAGGCCAAGGGGTGCACATTGATGGATCAACAAAGGGTGGGTTATTTTGTTGCATGGGTGGGTAAGTTTGTTGCACGGGTGGGTAAGTTTGTTGCACGGGTGGGTAATTCATTTGATTAGTGTATTGCATTTGATTGTAGGGGGGGTAACTCATTTGATTGAAAGAAGAATAATTATTTGAATGATTAGAAGATGCAAATGGCATGTTAGGATTCATACCTTGTCCCCGCGGTTGCCATTGCTTTCTTTGTGTCAACAGATAGACTGCTTCAGCTTCTTCGTCCATTGGTTGTAATGCTGCCTTGATCCCTGGTAAATATGGAAAATGTTGGGTATCATGATCTTTATCACAGATGGTGCAGATTGGATTTTTGTCTAATGGATATTCCCTTCATGGGTGCTTATCTCTGCACTGAGAACAAAATATGGACAAGGCTGCTTCTGCTTCTGCTTACTTTTTCTTAATCTGCAGGGTGTCAATTTGTGAGGCAAAAGAGCTTAACATTTCAGTTTTAAAACCTTCAAGTAAATTACCTATCTCGGCTCTTGTTGCTCCCCCACTGGCTGATTTTTGGACTCTTGAAAATGTGGTGTCCCTACTGTTTGATCTATTTCTTGAAGCTCCTCTTGAACATATGTTGCATAAATTAACAATTTCATCATATGATTCCTTAGATATGTCCCCTTTTCCAATCATATTCAGCATATCTAGATAGTCATCCCTTACTCCTTTTAAAAAAATAGTTTTGAGAATATCCTTACTTACATTGGGGTGGCTGGATCTTTGTAGATTATACTGTAGCCTTTCTACAAAGTCTTCCAGATTCTCATCCTCTTTCTGCATCATCTTAAATATACCCTCCCTCTTTTCTCTTGTTCGGTAGTAGTCCTGGTATTTGTTCAGGAATTTCTTTTTCATTTGGTCCCATGTTGTGATTACATGGCCTCTAAGACTCATAAACCATCTTAGTGCATTCCCTTTTAGTGTTGTTGGAAATAACTTTAATTTTTGAGCATTAGAAACATAATCATAACTTCTGCATAATATATCAAACTCAAAAAGAAATTCATCAGGATCCTTTGAAGATAAACCATGAAAATTAGGTAATGCTAAGAGTGGAATGTTTTTCATGGGGGATAATCCTCTAGGGAGATCGCCAATAGGAAATACTAATGTAGAAAAAGAGTTTTCATCATTTACCTCTCCTTCAGGACCTGCCTGTTCTTCGTGATGCAATTCTTCATTGTACTCATCCATGTTTTCCTCTTTCTGCTCCCCTGTTGCACTTGCTCTGTCCTCAATGTCTCCTACTGTCTTCTAGACTGTCTTAAGACTCCAAACTTCTTTCCCTGTTTCAAATTTTTCTTGGAATGAAGGATGGGATTTTTTTCTCCGAAGGTTTGGTCATTGAGCAGCAGATTCAGAATTTGATATAATCTCATCAATGTAAGTATTTATTATTTATTTTCCTTTTCCCTTGCCACCTATAGGGTTAGTGTCTTTGGGGTCTTTCATGCAATCTTTTTATCTGAAAAATCATAAGTTCTTTTGAAATCTATAGCTACCTTCCCCGGCAACGACGCCAAAATGTTGGTCACTATAATTGCTTAATTAATTCAAACAATCAAGTGCTACATAAATTGCCAACCCAGGGAAGTATGTTTATTTCAAAGCTAACCACGCACTATATATGTTCAATTCCAAAAGCAACTTAGAGTTGTAGTAAAGGAAACTATACTAATCACACTTGCCTTGAATGAACTGAAGTTTTGACTTGAACTACAAGAAAGCAACCTACATAATGCAGATCTTTAAAGATTAATCTAAAGAATCCTAGATTACATTAAAATAACAACTACAATAGGAAAGAACAACTATTATGTAACCAGAGAACAAGACCTTATTCCCAAGCAGGAACTCCAGCACCTTGTTTCTGATTAACACACCTTCATGAAAACATTAATGCATGGAAGGCTAACTCTATCTAGCAGAGAATAGGACCCTCTAATAACTGAAATCTATAGAGAACAGGACCTTCTAATCCCTTCCATTAAGCAGGGACCCTTAACCCAGTCTCTGATTAGCACACTTGCAGGAATAACTGAAATCTACAGAGAACATGACCTTCTAATCCCTTCCATTAAGCAGGGACCCTTAACCCAGTCTCTGATTAGCACACTTGCAGAAATAACTAAAATCTACAGAGAACAGGACCTTCTAATCCCCTCCATTAAGAAAGGACCCTTAACCCAGTCTCTGATTAGCACACTTGCAAAAATAACTGAAATCTACAGAGAACAGGACCTTGTAATCCCTTCCATTAAGCAGGGACCCTTAACCCAGTCTTTGATTAGCACACTTGCAGAAATAACTGAAATCTACAGAGAACAGGATATTCTAATCCCTTCCATTAAGCAGGGACCCTTAACCCAGTCTCTGATTAACACAATTTCAGAAATAACTGAAATCTACAGAGAACAAGACCTTCTAATCCCTTCCATTAAGCAGGGACCCTTAACCCAGTCTCTGATTAGCACACTTGCAGAAATAACTGAAATCTACAGAGAATAGGATCTTATAATCCCTTCCATTAAGCAGGGACCCTTAACCCAGTCTCTGATTAGCACACCTCATAAAATCATCACACAAGATTACTAATGAAAATGTAACATTCAATAAACTAAAGTTTTTAACAAGACAGAGTTCAATAGTGTTTCAGCAAAGAAAAATTCATTAAAAGTAGTGTTTCAGCAAGACAAAAGTTAATCAAGGCATAAACAAAAATTACACTAACACACTATAAAACTAACGGGTGAATCTTGTGAAGAAGGTGGGCCCTCCCTTCTCACAAGATTCCCCTGAGACGAAAAGGCTAGAGAAGGATGCTCAAAACAATCTTTTATTGATCTATCAATGGATCATATTACAATCTGGAAAATGAAGTACGTCCCTCTCTCTAAAGATTTCTTACTACATAAAACTTGGGATCCTCTCGAATGATGATTTCCTCTTATTTAAAGAGGGAACCCCTTCGATACAATTGATCAAAAATTACAATGTATATCTGAGTCCTATTCTTAGTCAGATCGACTTTCTAAACCAGAATAGGATGTCCTAGTCTCGCGCAACAGAATGTTATTACAAGTGTTGAATGAGGTGTTGTTGTTACGGCTGGAGTAACAGTTCCTTCTCGTTGTTGTTGATGTTGTTTCAGCATCACAAATCACGGGTTGTTTCAACCACGGGATTTGCACTCTTGACTTTTTCATCATTCTTATGTAGGAGCGATGGTTGGTGCTTGGCTCACGTGCGACTGTTGTAGAGTTTCTATTGACCGCTGACTATGTAACAGTTTCCTTTGTGTTTCAGCATCGTCGGTCCTGGGCTGTGTAACTACTTCCTCTATGTTTCAGCATCTGTGACCCTGGACTGTGTAACATCTCTTTGTTTCAGCATCTGCGACTCTGGACTGTGTAACAGCTCTGTGTTTCAGCATCTACGACTCTTGACTATGTAACATCTCTGTGTTTCAGCATCTGCGACCCTGGACTGTGTAACAGCTCTGTGTTTCAGCATCAGGCCTCAAATGCTAATCTGTAGTTTGAACTATTTCATCACTTATACATTTCTAATCAATGGTTAAGTACGAGACTGATGTAAAATATTATGCAAAAGAGATTAAACGTATAGTAATGAGAAGGGACGTTGTATACCTTTGGAATGATCAGATAAAGTGATAGTATGAGTTTAAATGTGGGTGATCAAGAGTGTAATAGTGGCAAAAAGTATGGGCAAAAAGGTACATTGCATGGTCCTAACATCCCTCCCAACTCAAGGTGTTGCATGTCCTCACGCAACTTCACTCTGAATCAGAGTCTAGATACCGACTCTGAGCGTGTAAATTACTCAAGCAGTAGCTCTGGGAGGTACTGTCCATTGGCATTCTGAACCCTTGGACCTGTTGTAATCTTTTCCATGCTGTTGTTTCTGTCTTCTTAGGCAACTTATAATTAATTTGATATCTTTCTATTGGAAACCAGAGGATAGGAAAATAAAACTGGTACCCTATCCAGTTTTCAGCACATTGTTGAATACACTGGATGTAGTTAGGCACCCTGGAGATTGCTACCTCTAGGTTGGTGGGGCTAAAAGGATGATGTTCTTGTATTTTCTCAATGGATTTCTGCCAAAACAAGTTATTTGCCTGGAGGGAAGGAATCTCTATGGATCTGATGATGTGCTGACAATCCTGGAGCACTCTTGATTGTAGCTACTGAACATGTTCAGTCATAGCTAGTTTCTTTAAGAACTCATGATATTCTATGACAAAGGTGGCTGCATTCTGTGGTTCTAGTTTTATCCATAGAAGGTGGTTGTCTTCATTGTGTTTAGCAGCCATGAAGTCATCTTGCCAAATGATTTGGTTGTAGAGAAAGGAGGTGAACGCCCGAATCTGAATGTCCCCGATAAGAGGATTAAGGTTCAACTGCCTATTCTCAGGAATGGCTTCGTTGTGGAAATATGCCTCACAGAGGAGGTGCTGATCTCTGGTAGATGCTTCTGTGAAAGTTTTGACAAACTCTATTGGGTGTAGTACTGCATGGGGTTTTCCCTCTATAATTGATTTGATCTGAAACCATGTGAGTCGCTCCATAAGGAACAAGGAGTAGTTGCAAGATGGTTTTCTTGTAGCCAATAGCTTTTGTGTCAGGTCAAATACCCAGGCCATTCTGCCTTTCAACTCTTTGTTCTGTTTCTTAAGGGCATGAGCTTCCTGACGTGTCTTCTCTAAAGCTTCCCAATTTGAGTATGTATGATTTATCCAGATTTTTCTGTGCTCTTCCAGGCTTTTGGCATGTGTTGCAACATAGTCTTTCTTCCATTTTTGTATTGCTTCATGCTCATCCCATAGTTGGGTCTGTGTTTCAGCATTGCAAGTAGTGGGATGAGGTAAGGTCTGAGTAAATTGTTCCACAAAAGTGGGGAGATTGATCTGGCTAGGAGGTATAAATTCCTCCATAGGTATTGTCTGTACAAATTTGTTGACAAAGGCAGGAGCTCATTTGTTGCAATGCAGGGCTCAGTCTTGATGTTGGGAGGTTCTGCTAGTTCCTGTGTTTCATTTGTAGTTGGTTCTTGTGTGACAACTATAGTTGGTCCTTTTGTGATAGCAGGTTCTTCCTTTTTGACTACAAAAGTTGAAGGAGTAGGGGGGGCTCCCGATATTGGGACTTGAGTTACCTTATAGCCTGCCTGATAGTAAATATCCCCACATTGACAACACATATATTCTTTACATATGCTCTCTGTAATCCCCTCTGACAAGGTTGTTGTATGAGCTAGAGTGTACAAATTTAGTTCCTTCTCGTATGCTTCCTTTTCCCTGGCTAGTTCTTGCTTATATTCTTCCAATTCAGATTTTAAAAACTCATTTTCTTGTAGGAGAGAGGCCATTGTTGGTTCTGGTTGGGGGGTGACTGGTTCTTGTGTGACAGTCACAACCTCACTAGCCGGTTCTTGTGGAGAAGCTACTGGATTGGCAGTTGCTTCCTGTGTTTCAGCTTCCTGATGGAAGGAGAGTAGTGTTGCAGCACCTTGGACCTCTGATTCCTGTATCTCAATTTCAATATCAGCAACTGATTCTTGTGTTTCAGCCGTAGTTGGTTCTTGTGTGGCAGCTATGGCTGGTTCTTGTGTTTCAGCCACTGAATGGGTAGTTGGTTATTGTGTTTTAGCTACTTTATTTGAGAAGAGTAGTGTTGCAGCACCCTAGACCTCTGATTCTTGTATCTCAATTTCAATATCAACAGGTGGTTCTTGTGTTTCAGCCACTGAATGGGTAGTTGGTTCTTGTGTTTCAACTACTTTATTTGAGACAAATGATGTTGCAACACCCTGGGCATCTGGTTCTTGTGTTTCAATGCCCATGGGTGGAATAGGCAAAGATCCCGGGATTTGGGAGGTTGGAGGTGTACGGGGTATCAGTCAAATAGGTTGGGGGTGTAGGGTAGTGGCAATAATGGGTGGCCTTGTTGAGGCCCTTGTTCAATTTTTTCGTAAGAAGGACGGAAAGAGGGGGATTTGTTTTCGCTTATGTGGAGGTCTTTCCTCAATGATGGGGCAGGGGGAATTATCTGGCTCAAATTCATCACTAAGGATATGAAGGGCGGGACTGGATGATTATGGTAAGGTATGAGGCGGGCTTGGTATGGTAGGGGTATTGATTGGTCTGGTTGGTTCTGTGGGCGGGCTATTGGGTACTTCTGGAGAGTCTGGGGGATTTTGTGATTGCTGTTCCTGAAGGTTTTCAGGAATTTTGGCAGCTGGTTGGGGGTTTATAGGCAGGTTATTTAGTGGGGGGTTTTGTTGGGAAAAACCCCTTTGGATGAGCAGTTGGACAAGCCGGTGATGGGTGAGTGAAAGGGTGGGATCTTTATCCTTTCTGCAGTAATGCGCCATATTTTTTAAACAACCCAACAAATAATAAGGAATATTGACCCGTCTATTATGCCTTAAATGAGATAACAGAAGAAGGTCGTGCTGATAAACTACCTGGTATCAGCCCTCGTAGGTTAGGTAATGCTTGATGAATCTTGTAACTTCTGGCCATGGGGGTGGCAATGTGCTGAGTTGAACACCCCTACCTTTAAATTCAATTCGTTCTTCTGGTAGGAAGAAGTTCTTCTGAGCATTCTGAATGATATGTTTACGGTTGAGCATGCGAGTGTCGTCAATAGGGAGGCTTGATACCTTTTCTATATCTTCTTCTGTTACTGAAATTCAGACCCCTTGGACGACAGAATGGTCTTCCTGAAGGTTTTGGGCGAATTGCAGGACCTGTTGTTCATTATACCACTGGAGTCTATGAAAGTAACTGAGCCATCCTGCCTGCTGAAAGATTTGATAAGTTGTTGGATAATGTTCTAACAATGTTGTGGTGGCGGGCTCGTTCGGTATGAAAGAGACTCCCATAGCTACTAGCTCGGTAGGATACAGCGTCAAAGAGTTTGAGTATCAACTTCTATGTAGAGTGAGTTTTCCGAGCGACGTTATGCAAAATGGCAGTCAAATGCGCGAAAGGGTGGTGAAATAGGGGTGGTGGTGGTGAATTCGTGCGAAATGATGGTATAGAAAGTTTGATGTGTCCTCCCCTCCCATCAAGTGAGGCTAATAAATTATTGCACTCGAGTGGTCATAATGGTTTAGAATCTTCCCATTAACTATAGCCTAACTAAATTACATAAAATTTACATACCTCATCTTACCTTTTGATTCATTCTGCAAACAAAATATCATGCCTGTCCATGGTGGTCCTGCAGTGGTCGTGGCGGAGACTTTTGATCTAATAGATGAATTGTGTCGAGGGTTTTCTGACTGGAAGGACGAACTATAGTATGAGAGCATAGAAGCTTGCTGAAAGATGATGTTGAAAAATTGGTGTTTCAACAACGGAGAAGAACGAAACAATTGTTGGACGGTGTTGTTTCGGTGTGAAGAACTGTTGAACAATGGTGTTTCAGCAACAAGAAAAACGGGGTGAAACAATTGTTGTACGGTGTTGTTTTGTCAATGAAGAAAGTGAGGAATTGTTGGACTGTAGTGTTTTGGCAGTAGGAAGAACAAAAAGTGTTGAACAGTGGTGTTTTAGCATCAAAAAAATGATGAAAAGTTGCTGGCAATGGTGTTTCAGCAACGGAAAAGAAAAGGCTAAACAATTGTTGGACGGTGTTGTTTCGTCGATGAAGAATGGTGAGGAAATGGCGGACTGTAGTGTTTTGGTAGTAGGAAGAACAAAAAGTGTTGAACAGTGGTGTTTCAGCATCGGAAAAATGATGAAAAGTTGTTGGCAATGGTGTTTCAGCAATGAAAAAGAAAAGGCGAAACAATTGTTGGACGGTGTTGTTTCGTCGATGAAGAATGGTGAGGAAATGGGGAAAAGTCAGTGATGGAGGGATTAGGTGTGGGGTTGGTGGTAGCATTGTTTTAGTAATGAAAGAAAGGGAGTGAATTGTTGACATTGGTGTTTCATCATCGGAGGAAAGTCAAGAGTGCTGAACAATGGTGTTTCAGCATCGGAGGAAGCTTGTCTCCTTGAAGTAGGATCGTCCTTTCCTAGTGGCCTGTGCTTCAATTGGGAATCTGCAAAAATCGATTGTAACATGGTATTTCTTGACAGGGATTATTAGTAAATAAAATCTAATCTAATACTAAAGAAATTAACTTAAAAGAATTAATTGCAATGAGGGGTAGAAGCCCCTTCTAAGAAGAGGTAATGGGTGTCTGCCATGCATGTGGCCTTAAAATATTCTTTGGAAATAGGGCACTGGTACAGACGGAGCCGATGACCATTTACAAGTAATGGAGTTTTGGAGTCATCGATTGTGAGGAGCCTTACTGTTCCATTGGGGAAAACAATGTCTACTTCGTAAGGTCCAAGCCATGTTGTACGCAGTTTCCCTTGAAATTCTTTGAACCGGGAATCATATAGTAGGGCCCAATTACCTTTCTGGAACTGCTTGTTCTTGATATTTTTGTCATGCCATTTTGATCTTTGTTGTTGAATTATGGTTGTCTGCTGAATGGAATCTAATCATTTCTCCTCCAATTCATTAAGCTGCTGCAACCTGGTTGTTTGTGCATCAGTTAAATCAAGGTTGACAGTGAAAGTAGTCCTTAAGGTTTTTATCTCAAATTCCACTGGAAAGATAACACTCTTTCCATAGACTAATTCATAGGGAGAGAATCCTGTAGTATTTCTCTAGGTAGTTCTGTAGGCCCATAATGCTTCAGGGAGCCTGTAGGACCAATCCTTTCTATTTTCCTTCACTGCTTTTGTGAGAATGGCTTCTATTACTTTGTTTGTGCTTTCCACCTTTCCATTGTCTTGGGGGTGGTATGTCGTAGTCATTCTCTGTTGAATATAATATTTCTGAAGGGTGGATTTGAACCCATGAGAAGTGAAAGGAGGTCCTCCATCTGTAACTAATTCTCTTGGTACTCCAAATCTGATGAAGATGTCTTTAAATAGGAAATCTATAACTGCTTCTTCGGTCGCTCTGTGGAGTGCCTTGACTTCCACCCATTTAGTCATGTAGTCTGTGCAGACCACTATATAAACTTTTTGATTGGATGGAGGGTTGATGGGTCCTATAAAGTCTAAGGCCCATCTTTCAAATGGTTCAAGTACTATTTGGGGGTTTAATGGAATTTCATCTCTATGATTAGGCTGGCCTACTCTTTGGCAGCTATCAACTATCACAGGCCTGGACATATTTCTTTTCATCTTTGAAGAGTGAGGGCCAATAGTACCCCATCCTGAGAATTTTATGTGTTGTTCTCTTATCAGCAAAATGCCCTCCACAAGGGCCATCATGACAAGCATTTAGTAGATCATACACCTCATCTTCTCTAATACACCTTCAAATTTCTTGATAATCTCATGTATGGAAAAGGTACCCACTTATCCAACTATACCGAGCAATTTGATAAATGATACTTTTTTTTCTCTCGGTAGGATAGGTGTGGTGGTAACTTCCCTACAACCAAGTAGTTAGCAATGTCAGCATACCAAGGTGAGTGGGCAGAAACTGCAAATAAGTATTCAATCAGGGGTCATATTCTTGCTGATAAAATAGATAGCATAAGGGAGATGATTTTCTTCCTGTCCCAAGACAACTCCTATTGCAGTATCTGAAGCATCGGAGGATATGTGAAAGGGAAGTGTCCAATCAGGTCCTCTAAGGATAGGAGCTGTAGATAACTGATGTTTAAGTATATTAAATGCTTCCTGGCAAGAATTAATCCATTTGAATTCAACATTTTTCATCAGTAACACAAACAGGGGAGAAGCTATTTTGGAAAAATTCTTAATAAATCTTTTGTAGTATCCAACATGTCCTAGAAAGCTTCTTACCTCTACTTGGGTTTTGGGAGTAGGAAGATCCTTAATGACTTGTATTTTGGATGGGTCTACCTGAATTCCTTGAGATGAGATAAAATGTCCAAGCACTATTCCTTCACTCATCATCATATGGCATTTTTTTGTACTTAAGGAGATTTGGGCTTGTATGCATCGTTTAAGTACTTTCTCAAGGTTTTGCAGTGCTTCCTGAAAAGAAACACCATAAGGAGTAAAGTCTTCCATAAATATTTCCATAGAGTCATTAAGCATATCAGAAAAGATTCCTAAAACTACTCTTTGGAAGGTTGTTGGTGCATTACATAGTCCAAATGGAATGAATTTATAAGCAAAGGTTCCCCAAGGGCTAGTAAAGGTCGTTTTATCTTGATCTTGAGGTGCAATTTTGATCTGGTTATACCCACTGAAACCATCTAAAAATGAGAAAAATTTCTTCCCTGACAAATTATCTTACACTTGATCAATGAATGGTAATGGAAAGTGATCTTTCTGAGTGGCTTTATTTAAAGCTCTATAATCCACACATACTCTCCATTTCCCGTTTTTCTTAGGAACTATTACTAACGGGGACACCCATTCACTATCTGATATAGGATAGATAAACCCTTCATTGAGCAATTTTTGAAGTTCTTCTTTGAGGATTTCTCTTAAATTCGGGTTCATTCGTCACTGAGGTTGGCAAATTGGCCGACAATATTCCTTAATATATATTCGATGAGTACATAATTCGGGAGAGATTCCTTTCATATATGTGTAATCCCATGCGAATGCTTCTTTATTTTCCTAAAGTAACTTCATTAATTGTTGTGTTTCAGCATCTGTCAAATTAGGGTTTATGTTCAATGTTTTGCCAGGTTCAATTTCCACTGGTATGATTTTGGAGGAGATGGTGTTAGATGTTTGAGGTGGGCTTTCCGAATTGAGGTTTTCTTGATTATCAGACTCCAACAGTGCATTTAGTTGATTATGATTTTCTGGAGTCACAGAGGAGGGTTCACAAATAAAATTATTAATTACTTCATCCTCAGTAGAGTCTTTCAGGCTTAGAGCTTGTCCGATAGTCAAAAGGGGTTGAGTAGGTTGATCATCAAAATATACCCATACAAAATTATCATTATTAACCAGGGGTGTAGCATGAGGGTAGAGAGTAAGCTGTTTAGTTTCATAACCATTTGAAATTGTCATTGAGCCTGATCTACAACTGATAAAAGCATCTACTGTGGCTAGCCAAGGTCTACCCAGAATTAGAGGGTGCCCCCCCAACTTTGTTTTGGGTTGTAGTACCGTAAAGTCAACTGGATAATTCCAGGATTCCACAGAGATACCGAGGTCTTCAATGACTCCTTCTGGTTTAATCATGGATCGATCAGCCAATTCTAGGATAGTAGGGGTGTCTCTGACTTCATTTTGTAATTGTAGCAGTTGTAAGGTTTCCAGAGTCATGATATTTATGGCGGCACCTAGGTCTACCAGGACTCGAGGGATTATGATTTTTCCAACTTGTACTGTAACGGCAGGGTGTCCAGGATCACCATATTTAACTAGGGGAGTTTTACCTGTCATTAGTGCAGACAAGTCTCCCATAACATGGACTGTAAGGGGATCCTTAGTTTTCCTACCAGGCTTTTTAACACAAATGTATCGCATCATCCTGGCATAGATTGGTACGTCTTAGAGTGCTTGTAGCAGAGGAATTTTGACATATAAATTTTGTAATTCCCCTAGAAGATTGAAGGCTGGTGGCTCAGGCGTTTTAGTTAAGGCTAAACGCTCAGGAAATGGTGGTTTTGCTAATTCAGTAGCATTGCTAGAGGATGATTGTGCCTTTTCAGGTACATCATGCTCTTTTGTTTCCTCTTTATCAGAAGAGGTAACATCAGCTATGGTAGGTTCCACTATTCTCCCAGATCGAAGATGAATATCGTTGCATTGCACAGGGAGAAGAGAAAGTGTAGGCTGGTTGTAAATATCAATGCACTGCACAACTTTATTATTTGGGTTAGGGTTAGGTTGTACAGGTAGCTGGGGTCTCATCATTTGATTGTTTGGGGGAGTACCTGCTGGTAAGGAGAGTGGTTGTAGGAATTGCGATTGAGGTAATTGATTTTGGAAGGGGGGGTTTTTTCCTCTCCAATTTTGATTCCATTGGTTATGATATGGTTGTTGTTGTTGTGGAGGCCAAGGGGTCTACATTGATGGATCAACAAAGGGTGGGTTATTTTGTTGCATGGGTGGGTAAGTTTGTTGCATGGGTGGGTAATTCATTTGATTAGTGTATTGCATTTGATTGTAGGGGGGGTAACTCATTTGATTGAAAGAAGAATAATTATTCCAACGATTAGAAGATGAAAATGGCATGTTAGGATTCATACCTTGTCCCCGTGGTTGCCATTGATTTCTTTATGTCAATAGATAGACTGCTTCATATTCTTTGTCCATTGGTTGTAATGCTTCCTTGATCCCTGGTAAAGATGGACAATGTTGGGTATCATGATCTTTATCACAGATAGTGCAGATTGGTTTTTTGTCCAATGGACATTCCCTTCGTGGGTGCTTATCTCTGCACTGAGAACAAAAGATGGACAGGGCTGCTTCTGCTTCTGCTTGCCTTTTCTTAATCTGTAGGGTGTCAATTTGTGAGGCAAAAGAGCTTAACATTTCAGTTTTAAAACCTTCAAGTAAATTACCTATCTCGGCTCTTGTTGCTCCCCCACTGGCTGATTTTTGGACTCTTGAAAATGTGGTGTCCCTACTGTTTGATCTATTTCTTGAAGCTCCTCTTGAACATATTTTGCATAAATTAACAATTTCATCATATGATTCCTTAGATATGTCCCCTTTTCCAAGCATATTCAACATATCTAGACAGTCATCCCTTACTCCTTTTAATAAAATAGTTTTGATAATATCCTTACTTACATTGGGGTGGCTGGATATTTGTAGATTATAGTGTAGCCTTTCTACAAAGTCTTCCAGGTTCGCATCCTCTTTCTAAATCATCTTAAATAGATCCTCCCTCTTTTCTCTTGTTTGGCAGTAGTCTTGGTATTTTTTCAAGAATTTCTATTTCATTTGGTCCCATGTTGTGATTACATGGCCTCCAAGACTCATAAACCATCTTAGTGCATTCACTTTTAGTGTTGCTGGAAATAACTTTAATTTTTTAGCATTAGAAATGTAATCATAACTTCTTCATAATATATCAAACTCAAAAAGAAATTCATCAGGATCCTCTGAAGATAAACCATGAAAAATAGGTAATGCTGAGAGTGGAATGTTTTTCATGGGGGCTACTCCTCTAGGGAGATCGCCAATAGGAAATCCTAATGTTGGAAAAGAGTTTTCATCATTTACCTCTCCTTCAGGACCTACCTGTTCTTCGTGATGCAATTCTTCATTGTACTCATCCATGTTTTCCTCTGTCTTCTCTCCTGCTACACTTGCTCTGTCCTCAATGTATCCTACTGGCTTCTGGACTGTCTCAGGACTCCAAACTTCTTTCCCTGTTTTAAAGTTTGCTTGTAATGAAGGATGGGATTTTTGTCTCCGAAGGTTTGGTCCTTGAGCAGCAGATTCAGACTTTGATATAATCTCGTCAATGTAAGTCTTTCTTCCTCCTTTTATTTTTCCCTTACCACCTGTAGGGTTAGTGTATTTGGGGTCTTTCATGCAATCTTTTTATCTGAAAAATCATAAGTGCTTTTAAAATCTATAGCTACCTTCCCCGACAACGACGCCAAAATGTTGCTCACTATAATTGCTTAATTAATTCAAACAATCAAGTGCTACATAAATTGTCAACCTAGGGAAGTCTGTTTATTTCAAAGATAACCACGCACTATATATGCTCAATTCCAAAAGAAACTTAGAGTTGTAGTAAAGGAAACTATACTAATCACACTTTCCTTGAATGAACTGAAGTTCTGACTTGAATTACAGGAAAACAACCAACCTATTGCAGATCTTTAAAGATTAATCTAAAGAATCCTGGATTACATTAAAATAACAACTGCAATAGGAAAGAACAACTATTCTATAACCAGAGAACATGACCCTATTCCCAAGCAGGAACTCCAGCACCTTGTTTCTGATTAACACACCTTCATGAAAACATTAATGCATGGAAGGCTAACTCTATCTAGCAGAGAACAGGACCCTCTAATAACTGAAATCTACAGAGAAGAGGACCTTCTAATCCATTCCATTAAGCAGGGACCCTTAACCCAGTCTCTGATTAGCACACTTGCAGGAATAACTGAAATCTATAGAGAACAGGACCTTCTAATCCCTTCCATTAAGCAGGGACCCTTAACCCAGTCTCTGATTAGCACACTTGCAGAAATAACTAAAATATACAGAGAACAGGACCTTCTAATCCCTTCCATTAAGCAAGGACCCTTAACCCAGTCTCTTATTAGCACACTTGCAAAAATAACTGAAATATACAGAGAACGGGACCTTCTAATCCCTTCCATTAAGCAGGGACACTTAACCCAGTCTCTGATTAGCACACTTGCAGAAATAACTAAAATCTACAAAGAACAGGATCTTCTAATCCCTTCCATTAAGCAGGGACCCTTAACCCAGTCTCTGATTAGCACACTTGTAGAAATAACTGAAATCTACAGAGAAAAGGACCTTCTAATCCCTTCCATTAAGAAGGGACCCTTAACCTAGTCTCTAATTAGCACACTTGCAGAAATAACTAAAATCTACAGAGAACAAGATCTTCTAATCCCTTCCATTAAGCAGGGACCCTTAACCTAGTCTCTGATTAGCACACCTCATAAAATCATCACACAAGATTACTAATGAAAATGTAACATTCAATAAACTAAAGTTTTTAACAAGACAAAGTTCAATAGTGTTTTAGCAAAGCAGAATTCATTAAAAGTAGTGTTTCAGCAAGACAAAAGTTAATCAAGGCATAAAAAAAAATTACACTAACACACTATAAAACTAACGGGTGAATATTGTGAAGAAGGTGGGCCCTCCCTTCTCACAAGATTCCCCTGAGACGAAAAGGCTATAGAAGGATGCTCAAAACAGTCTTTTATTCATCTATCAATTAATCATATTACAATCTAGAAAATGAAGTACGTCCCTCTCTTTGAATCTTTCTTACTACATAAAACTTGGGATCCTCTCGAATGATGATTTCCTCTTATTTAAAGAGGGAACCCCTTCGATACAATTGATAAAAAATTACAATGTATATCTGAGTCCTATTCTTAGTTAGATCGGCTTTCTAAACCAGAATAGGATGTCCTAGTATCACGCAACAGAATGCTATTAGAAGTGTTGAATGAGGTGTTGTTGTTACGGCTATAGTAATAGTTCCTTCTTATTGTGGATGATGTTGTTTCAGCATCGTAAATCGTGGGTTGTTTCAGCCACGGGATTTGCGCTCTTGACTGTTTCAACATTCTTATGTAGGAGTGATGGTTGGTGCTTGGCTCACATGCGACTGTTGTAGAGTTGTTGTTGACTACTGACTGTGTAATGGTTTCCTTTGTGTTTCAGCATCGTCGGTCCTGGGCTGTGTAACGACTTCCTCTGTGTTTCAGCAGCTGCGACCCTGGACTGTGTAACAACTCTGTGTTTCAGCATTTGCAACTCTGGACTGTGTAACAGCTCTGGGTTTCAGCATCTGCGACTCTAGACTGTGTAACAGCTCTGTGTTTCAGCATCTGCGACCCTGGACTATGTAACAACTCTGTTTTTCAGCATCAGGCCTCAAATCCTAATCTGCAGTTTGAACTATTTCAGCACTTATACATTTCTAATCAATGGTTAAGTACGAGAGTGATGTAAAATATTATGAAAAACAGATTAAATGTATACTAATGAGAAGGGACGTTGTATACCTTTGGAATGATAAGATAAAGTGATAGTATGAGTTTAAATGTGGGTGATCAAGAGTGTAATAGTGGCAAAAGTATGGGAAAAAAGGTACATTGCGTGGTCCTAACACTACCCATCAGATTTTTATTTCACTGGTTGGTTTTAAAGAGGTCCAATGGATGCAGACTCGAGATGATATCATTTTAACTCAGGAAAATGAACTAGCATGCATAAGCGATGAGGTATAGAATCACCTTCAATCAGTAAGTCGGAGTAAGGGTGAGTAGGAGGAAGAATTTGGTGAGAAAATGTAGAGGCATGCCATGAACATCAGGTCTTCTGGAAACCTAAGGAAGAAAACTTCAAATGCAATATCTCCTTGGGTTTCAACTTAAATGGAACTAAAACAAATCATGACAACATTTGTTAAGCCCTAAATAGTGGCTCATTACCCCTTAATTGGGGCATATTACATTATTAATGTTATTTTATTTATGTCAGCTTGAGTCCATTAGTTGTAATTGTACCTCCTAGTCTCCTATATATACCAAGGAGACATTTTCATTTGGAATCATCTTGTAATTGGACATTTATGTGGGAATAATGAGGTTGTCCCCTCGAATAGGATTATTATATGAATTTCTCTCTTTTTCAAGGTGTTGATTACTTATTCTGAGGTTTTTCTATGCTATATTGATATTTGGTTCTTAACATATGGTATAAGAGCTCAAGGTCTTGGAGTTTCGCTGCTACATCTCAGACACCTTGGAATTTTTGCTATAAAAATTTCTCTACAATGTTATAGAAGGAACATCTTGGAGGATGCTTAGTAGACGGATCAAGGTACGTTGGGTTAATATTTCATCTCCTGAGGCCTTATACATTATGAGATACAGTCTGCGTAATATAGGGTTCTGGAATCATCCTGAACTGATTCATTGGGAAACTTTTTATATAAAAGTTTTTTGTAATGTTTCAGACACTGAACTTCAGATTCTATTCACAAACATTAGCAAGTTATCTGTGGTAAAAATTTCAGCTTCTGGTTCATATTACATTTGTAGAAATACCCTATGGAAGATAGGGTATCTAACTAGTCTCAAGCAGGTGTTCCAGGTAACACAGTTATAACTTCTTCCTAGAGTATCTCAATTGAGTGAGACCAGTTTCGTTTTATAGTGGACAGTCTGTAGTATGTTTAGTACAAGTTTAATAATTTTATATCAATGATTTTGTGCGGGGAACGCTATACAAGTGAGATCTCCTAGAAAGGACAAAAATCAGAAAGTTGTGGAGAAGTTACCATACATTCCACTTGGTACATCCAATTTTGATCAGACCTATGGGATTGTAGAGAAGAAATATCATAGAACTATAAAAAATAAAGTTTCATACCCAGAAGGGCCGAAAATTTGGA
>ML809382.1:14976-40468 GCA_009831015.1 Picea engelmannii
CCAACTCGGACCCGCGCCCAAAATGCAATACATTTCAATTTAAAACTATATTCAAACATTATATGGTAAGAACCAAATGGTGGGCGCGATGGAATCCCAGCCCTTGCTAAATATTTGGATGGTGAGGGAGGTCTGGGGTTCGATCCCCATGGACTCCATAAGCCTTTTACCATAAACCAAAACACGGTGCCACGTGGTAGCCAATGTCTGGGCCACGTGGCACCACCTGATTGGCCGATAAAATGCCACGTGTCATCACTCTATTCACCCAACTGTCTGCCAACTCATCTCTTGACATGTTAGCATCATGCCACGTTAGCTTCCCACATCACCTGCCACGTCAGCATGTATGGACTGTACAGTCAACAATGTTTTTGCCTATTTGGAAAATCAAACAGAATGCAATATCTCACTCATTCGATGTCTGTTTGACCTCGTTCGAAGTGAGTTGGGTTCGTAACGATGAGGCCTATGCTCCTGATTGTTTTGAGGTGATTCCAAACACTTTGATTTTTGGGATAAATTTTGACCCCTGGTCTAGATTCTGATCATTCACAATCCTTATTTGAAATCATTATCCTTAATCAATCATAAATGTCATTAATACTTCGATGATTCGTGTTCGAGAGTTTTGGATGTGACAGGGTGGAAACCTCCAGAAGTCTGAATTCGTAGAGGAGTTAATCTCTGAGTAATCACTCTTAAGTCTTAATTAATCATGTTTAAAATGTTGTATTAAATTTAAGTATTTTGGAAGTTCGGACTTCGGAGGTTTTGGATATAACACAAGGGAAATTATCCGAAATCTGAAACTGTGAAGTAATTAATTAACTCTTAATCATGACTCATTAAAGCCACTAACCGTTTTATTAATTCCTTGAAAACCCTTTTTACTCTTTGTAATGACTTTACTTAGACGCTTTGATAATCTAGGGATTGTGAAATAAAAAACTCTCAAAGAGTAATCTCTCGGAGTGACATGGCAGGGATGCCGTCAATCTGATGATGTGTCAATAAAAGAGAGGTGCCACGTGTCACTCGAAAACATGTGAATCATTCGACGTAAATGTCGAAAGTAAGTGTCACATGTCAACTCAGGGAAAGATTTTTTAAAGGACACGTGTCCTATGACTCATGTTAATGAATTCTTTAGGAAAAGTCACGAGTGGTTATCTTTGGGTTTCAGAGTTTCAGGGTTTTCGTTGTTTGGGTTTACTGGAATACCCGAAGCGTGGAGCTGCGAAGCGACTGTTGAAGGCTTTCCTTTAAAACTCAGGCGGCTTCAAAAATTTGGAGATCATTAAGATTGTTACATCAAATTAAAGAAACTCATCGACGATAGATATTGTAAGCACCTTATTGCTAAATAACAACCAATGGATTTGATTTAAAATTAAAAGGCAACTCTCTAAGTTTTTTGCTTTTTGGGTAAAAACTTTTATTTCTAAGAGGTAAAATATAAAGTTCAAAAGCTCAAAATTAGGTGTGTTCCAACAAAGGCTCCATCTGGGGATTGTGGCTCTATGTGAGGTGCGAAAGAAGAGTAGACCAAGTGCCTTTATTGGGTAAATGGAGTCATTATTTCTTTTTGAAAAACATTTTCCGGTTTTATTTAAGAATTAATCATACATAGAAAAACGAACTTAACCAAATCTCAAAAACATTCAAAACATACTTAATGATTGATCTCAAGTTAGGCTATTTAAAATTTCATTTTCTTAAAACTGATTTTAGAATTGTTGAAGATAATCAAAATAACTTTAATTGAAATATCAGTCTTCGACCGACTTCGTTTGCTTCAAGGTTAAGTAAATGTAACAATTTATTTAGGGAATCCCTAGTTGGTTCAGGATGTAAATATCACCGGAAAGAGAACTAGATAACATAGTATGTTATATGGATATGTATGACAACCTTACAGATATCATAGATATTTCTTCACTGCCAGCGAGCCTGTTCATTACCCTAGTGAAGTTATCTACCTCTCCCAATGAATTTCCTTTCACCACTTCAATTAACACTTTTTGTATTTTGCTGAGATGAGGGCAATAAATATATGAATTTCCTTTCATCATCTCTTTTGGACAATATGGGGGCAATCAAATCATGAATTCCTTTCACCATCTTTCTTGTATTTTAATATTTTGAAGCGGGGGCAATCAATATGTATGTAACATACAAGGGATGATATATGTTTAATTTTTTTTGAAAAGAAGATCTGCCAACTATTTTAAGAATCCTCCGAAACTAACTTTCTTCCAATTTTCAATACACCTTCGCCTATAGGGATTTTTTTTATGGGAATCTTAATCTTTCAGGACCAACCTTGAGCGAATTAGTCAGTTTAAAGTCCGATAGAAGAGCTAAAATTATTAGGATTAGCCTAGACATACTTTTTCAATTAAAATCAAAGGAACATAAAGATTTTCGCCTAAACTTGTTTTGAAAATATGTTTTTTAAGTTCTTAGAGTCAAGGTGAGTTTCTTTTTTTCTATGAAGACTAAGAAAGGATAAAGAAAATCTGAAGCGGATAAGAACTCGATAGGTAAAAATAGCCAAATCGAGGATTCAAAGGACCTGACACGAAATATCCTAATCCTACACAAGTTTGCGTATTTAGTTCAGACTTCCTTCGAGCTTATTTATTTTCATTTTATTTTATTTTTATTTCGGAGATGGCTTTAGACACTTTAAGTTGTAATTTTATCCCTTTCTATTTTTTGGGTCGGGTGATAGTATTATTATGAGTGAAACTTCCTTCGCATTCATTTCAAAATAAATTTCTTAAAATTTTATTTGAACTAGAAGGGTAGGAAATCATACCTCATTTTTCCTTTTGAACTTTCAACAAGGGAGATCATTAATTTATCACATGTTTTTAGAGAAATCAAATGTTTGAAAAACATGTGTCGAATTTTTATTTCAGCCTCATCTCCTGTTCAACAAGATATATCCTGCAAAAGGAATAAAATGCAAGATGTCAGAAAATCCTGTAGAAGAAAGATGATATTTGATACAAATGTTTTTATTTTTCATTTCAGTGATGTCAAGCAATCATAATTTTTTTGAAAATATTTACAACAAACGATCAAATGACTCATATAATTTACAAAAAGGAAAGAAAAATTGAAAATTAAAATAGACAATGTCAATCCAATCCGATATATACAATGGAAATCCAAAATGTGACTATTGCATGAAATGTTTTAAGTAACACCCATTGATAGGAGCGTCAAGAATTTCTCCATCAAGATTTTCTAGTGAGAATGAGTTTTTTCCCTCAACAACTGCAATTTTGAATGGTCCGAACCAAAGATGATTGAATTTTCCATGTTTCCTTGCATCTTCCTTTCTAGCCTCCCATTTTAAAACTAAATTGCCAAGAAGAAACTCCCCGTCTTTGGCTTTTTTTTTTTTTTATCGAAAAGGGCTTTCATATTATCCTGGTACATTTGAAGCTTATCATCCACTTCCACTTTGTTCTGCTGAACTTTGATGATTTGATTCATTCTTCTCGTAATGTCGTTTGGCTCTTCGTTTGCATCCTGCCAAAGTTTCATCAGAGAAAGAGCAAGATTGATAGGAAGGATAATGTCAATACCATAAACTAATTGGAAAGGAGACATACCTATAGATTTCTTGGTGCCAATTCAGTTTGCCCATAAGGCATACTTTAAGTGAATATGCCAATATTTTTTATTTTCTGTCAAAACTTTTTTTATTATAGTCATCAAGCTCTTGTTAGATGATTCAACCAACCCATTTCCCTGAGGATAATAAGTTGTAGAATGGCTTAAAATAATATTGTATTTATGACAGAAATTGATCATTGCCATAGATTTAAAAGGCTGAGCATTATCAGTAACTATCTTTCTAGGACAACCAAATCTTGCTAGGATGTTTTCATCCAAAACGTTTATTACTACCGAATCTATGGCATTCCGAGTTAGAATGGCTTCAACCCATTTCGTAAAGTAATCGATAGCGGTTAGAATCCATCTATGTTAAGCACTTGATTGTGGATGGATTACTCCAATGAATTCTAGGCCCTATTGTTGGAAAGGAGATTCAACTTTTACTAGAACTAAAGGTAAGACATGGAGATTTTGCTTACCGGCGAACAATTGGCATGAATTGCAATCTCTAACCCTTGCATTTACATTAGTGAATAACCTTGGCCAATAATATCACGCCCTTAAAATATTGTAAGCTATTGCTCTCCAGGCATGATGTCCTTCACATACTCCTTCATGAAATTCATCAATGACACCTTCTGTTTCAGATTATGTCGGACAACATAACAAGAAACCCATAAGGTCTTTCCAGTACAACTTGCCATCAACAATGCAATACTTAATTGCATGTAGTTTTAAAGTCCTTGCTTTAGAAGGAGTCATGTCATTTCGGCATTGAAGAGTAAGGAGGTATGTAAGAATATCATGGTACCAGGCAGAGGAAGAAAACTTATCTTCAATATGAATTATAGGTGCTTTATCGTCAATTTCCTCTATATCCAGAAGATAATCATGTGATTCAAAGTTATTTATTCCAAGCGCTTTGAAATTTGATTCGGCCAATAACCTCGTCAGACCTTGACCTTTCACTATCTTGGTTGGTTTCACTTCTAGATAAAACTCTTGGATTTTATCCAACCATCTACCTCTTCTTCCATCACTGTCTGACTGAACCAAGATAACTTTAATTGCATTCGTTGGCACATAAGCAATTACTTTGGAGTGCAAGACATATGTTCTAAAAGATTTGAGATCCTTCACCAATGCATAAGCTTGTTTTTAGAGAATATCATATCTTAGCTCTGCATCTCTGAGGCTTTTGCTGAAAAAGGCTATTGGTTGTTCGAATCCTTCTTCGTTCTTTTGAAGGAGCACTGCCGCAACAATAAGTTTAGAAGCGAAAGAGAAGATTAAGAATTCCTTTGTATAGTTCGGACTTACCAATATTGGTGCTTCCCCTATAGCTTTCTTAACACACTCGAAAGACGCTTTGACTTCTACAGTCCATTTTACTTCGCTGTCCTTTTTTAGCATATCTGCAATCAATTTGATTATTTCAACAAAGTTGGGAATAAATCTCCAAATTTTTTTATCTTACCGAAAAAAGGTTGAATCTCTTTTCAATTTCTAGGAATATTAATCAGGTCAATAGCCTCGACTCACTTAGGACCAACCTTGATTCCATGTTTTGAAACTATATGGCCGAAAAGTTTACCTTTTTGCATAACAAAGTGTGATTTTTTGGGGTTAAGAGACAAACCGATTTTTCTGCTTTTTTCAAAAGTCTGTCTGAGGTGCATCAAATGTTCAACATCGGTATTGGAAAAAAAGATCAGATCATCTAGATAAATAACCACAAATTTGTCTCTCTCACCGACAAACGTGATATACATTGCCCTTTGGAAAGTTGCTCCTGCATTCATCAAACCAAAAGACATTTTATCATACATAAAGGTTCCCCATGGAGTGGTAAACACAATATTTTCTCTATCATCTTCATGAACAATGATCTGATTATATCCTGAGAAACCATAAATAATAGAGATTATGTTAGCCCCTACTACCTTCTCTAAAACATGGTCCATCTTTGGGAGCGGGTAGTTGTCTTTGAGAGAAGACCGATTTAAGTTCCTAAAATCAACGCAGAGTCTTATTTTGCCTTTCTTCTTTCTGAAAGGGACCAAATTGGCCACCCATTCAGAGTATCTGAGGGGAACAATGATGTTTGCATCAAGGAGTTTCTTAACCTCCATTTCTATTACTGGCAGAAGAATTGGGTTTATCTGTCTAAGCTTATGCCTGAAGGGTTTAATACCATGTTTTAAGAGAATCTTGTGTTCAATAACACAAGTATCATAAGTTTTTAGATCATCATAAGACCATGCAAAAACATCTTTATACTGTCTAAGTAACTCAACGTATTTATCATTTATTTGGGTCGGAAGGTATTTTTATATTTTGACCATTTTGGGATCTTCATTAGTTCCTACATTACAGTATTCAACTTCTTTGGGTTGAGGTCGGAAGGTAGACTTTAAAGGTATATCATCCTAGTCAAACAACCTTTCTAAGGGGATCAAGCCTCTGGGAATTTGATTATTTTTAAGCAAGAGCATGTGGTGATTTGCAATTTTATCTTGGAACTTCTCTAGGTTCTCTCCTTCCTGCATAATCCAAGCAGGATCATTCTGATTTTCTTGATCTATGTGGGTCTCAGAAAACTCATCAACCATTTCCAGGAATTGTTTGATTTGTTCATTGTCTTCAAACACTTACCAATGCTGAACATTGTTTGGAATTGAATGTCTATGTCTCATCTCGATATGATATTTCAGCTTCAAAACCGTAGGTCGTATGAAAGTTGCAACATCTTTGGCCAAAGAATCAACTTGTTGATTTTGCATTGTGGGAATAGATTGAATATTAAAGGACGAGAAGAAATTCTCTATAAGGCCCCAGGCACAATTTCTATATGATCTCAATCTCAGATGCTTAGCTTGGTATTGTTGTTTTATTTGTTTTATAATAAGCTCAACATCACCATAAAAGATCAGATGTTCGATTTTTAATTTTCTTGCAGCTTTTAATCCTAAAACTAAAGCTTCATATTCACAGACATTATTGGTATAATCGACCTCCCATTGTAATCTATAAGAGAAAGAAATAATGTACTCATTGCCTGGTGCCACAAATAAAACTCCTCCTTCGCAAGATGAAACACCATCGAAGAACATTTTTCATATCCCTTCTCTAATATTTATATTTTTCTTTGAAATTTCAGTTTTTCGATTTTCTTCTTCTATACATTCTTCAAAATTGTCATCTATGGATAATATACAATTGCCTAAATCTTGATCAACAACGTAGACTGGGTAGTTATTGGGGTTTTGAGGGTCACTTACGGTATACGCCAGTCTAGTTTCTCTGTACAATCGAGTAAATTGTCCATCAAAAATTGGAATTGTAGCATAGGTCATGTCTAGCTGAACTGATCCTCCTAACTTGGCACCTCAAGATCTGGATAGAAGCATACCATACTTGGCAGGAACGTCAACAACAACCACGTCCATAAGGATACTTTTCACATGAATCTGAGCAAGATTTACCACTAAATATTTAATCATACCCAGACACTTAACCTTTCTAGAGTCAAACGAGTACAAATCCTTATAAGGTCTGCTAATTTCAAGGCCCAATTTTTCCATGATAATCTTAAGCATTAAACTATGCGAGGCTCCTGAGTCTAACATGCAATTGTGAAGTAAATGATCGTGCACAGTCAATGTAATATAGAATGGAGCAACAGAGTCCTTACTGCTTTCAGTGTGTGACCCAAACATGATTGTAGGTTTTTCGTCTTGCAAATTGATAACATCAGCTTGACAGTCAACATCAGGAAAATTTATTGCTTTAGCAATTTGTTTTTTATAGATCGGGTTCCTAGCAAGTTCAACCAGAGGCATTAGAATTTTAATTTGATTAAGTTCATTCTCCAAATTGAAACTCGTAATTGGTTTTTCAATTTCCCTGGTCTGAACTTCAGCTTCTGTACTTTCTGGCTTCTTAGTTTGCACCGCTTTTGTTTCAACTTTCTTTGTTCGGGCAGATTGCGTCTCAGTTGGTGGTTTTGTAACTGCTGCCTCATTTGCTTTGTTTCGTGATAAAAAAAAAAATCGGTGGAATATTTGTAGATTTTTTTTCTCTTGGCCTTAAATCATATTTATGTTGAAGCTCAACCATTATTGAGTCAGCGAGACCTTTGTATGCAGAGTCCCCTAGATGGTTGATGTTTTCATCATTATTAAGCAGAGATTCCAGATCCAAGGATTTCTCATAATCCTGCTGGGTCAGGTGAGGCTCAAGATCATCATCGCTGAGGTTGTTTAGATCTTCCTCTAATTCCTCATAATCTTGCACTTCATCTCTCTGCATGAAATTATTAGTTTTAAACGGAGCTTGAATCTTTTGATCCTCATTTTTTATTTGTCTTTGTTGTCTATGAGGATTAGGGTTTCTCCTGAATTGATTCCTAACATATGGATCAGGTTTGGTTTTCTCTCTTTCCATCCTGGAAATTTTGTTTGATAAATCTTTAATAATTTTGGCCATCTTATCCATTTTTCCCTTTGTGGACTTTCCAGATCTAGTGGGTCCTACATGTTCTTTAAAACACCTGGGTTCTCTGGCTCCCATCTCAAATTTAGTTTTAAACTTCCCTGATGCCATCATATTGGACTCAATTTCTATGGCATCATATTGCATCCCTGCTAAAGTAGTGGATCTTCTTTCTCTCAAAAGTAAAGCGAAATCAGACTCAAAAGCCCCAACAAAAGTGACTTTTGCAACTGGTTGAGAAGGTTTAACTTCAGTTAGGATTTTGGGATAGAGATTATTAAATATTTGTATAGATTCTAGGACCGATTCAGAAGTTTTCTTTCTCAAGGCTCTGAATCTGGTTAAGTAATAAAGATGATCCTTTTTCTCGCCTCATTGCCTTAGGAAGGAAGTTTCTAGATCATCATATGATCATATAGAACCTACTGGGAGTCCTCTGAATCATGTTCTTACTTGTCCTTCAAAAGTTTGTACTAACAATCTTGTGTAAACGTCCTCGTGCTCAATGCCAATAATATCAACAAATTGATTGAGAAAGGCTATATGTTCTGTTGTTGTTAGATCCCATTCTCCCATGAATTTGGGGAGGTTCTTCATGTAAGTTTCGGGTAAATCATGTAGGACAACATGAAGGACTAGGGGAGCATATCTAGCAGCTACCTTGGAAAATATCATAGGATTTTGAGCTTGTCCACCATCCCTTGCACTTCCAACGCGCCAACACCAACACCTCTAACATCAACCATTGAAAGTCTACGAGATGGAACTCGAGGGCTTAATAAGAAATTTTCAAAAACTTCAAAAGATTGATCTACTGTTCTTTCAACTACTTCGGGATGTTGTGAATGAAGTTCGGGAAAAATATTGTGAGAAGACATAAGGTCTATGTGAGGGGGAAAATGAAAACTTGAGCTCGGCTCCTTAGGTTTACCTGATGTACAGATAGGAGAAGTAATAAGGGATGAATATGAGTATAGAAAATAATCTTTAGGGTTTTGGGAAACAAAAACTTTTACTTCGGGAGGAGAAAGAATTGACTGAGTATAAATGATAGTGGGGATTGAAATGGATCCTTTGTTTCCACTGGTAAAATTATTTATCAAAGAAACATGTATGGTCTGGTCAATCTCAAATTTTACTTTAGAAACAATTACCTCTAGAGTTTCAAGTTTAACTTCGGGTTTACTTGTTGATGCTTCTGCAGACTGAACTTGCTTAAAATTTTCTTTCAGAGTTTGTTCTTCAGCGGGAATCTTAACATCAAATTTCATAATTATAGGTTGATGGACCTTACCAACCGATGCAGAAGTTTGTCTGAGATATCCCTTTGGTTTCAACAAATTTTCGGGATCCGAAACTGGTGTAGTCTGCTTTTCGTCTGGGTTTTTCCTGGTATTATTTCGACCGAATGCCAACGTTGTCTATGGTGGAGTCGCCATATGAAACATGAAGTAAGCCTCACTCACATGTTCACCATCAAAGACCAAAATTTACCTTGTCGTTCTCCCAGGGAAAAATAATTTTGTTTCTCCGTCCTCGACAACGACGCCAAAAAGATGTTGGTCTTGAGATTAATTCTAAGGCTCAGAAAATAATGTTAGGCATCAAAAGTTTTAAATGAAATTTTTTTATGAGTGCTTTTTTCTACCTTCAGTTTTCCAAGAAACAATCTTTAAAATAAATTAATAATAAGACAATACAAAGGCTATATATGTTGGATTACTAAGAGCAGGGGTGAATCAACAATAGAGAAACTTAATCCTTTTTAACCATATAATGCAAGTGTTATATTAGTGTAGCATTATCATCTAATAATTGCAGAGTAAATAAATAATGAACAAATGAGCAATAATACACATACACAGTACACCAATGTTTTTACGTGGAAACCCAAAGCGGGAAAAAAATCACGGAATGCTTTTTCTTATATGTCTTGAAGAATTACATTCATTGGAAGCAACAACTTCCTTTGTTTTATACCTGCAACTGGAAGGAGGCTCCAACCCCCTATTTTCTCAGGCTACAACTTGAGGGAAGCTCCAAGTCTCCAATTCTCTAGCTACAACCAGAAGGAGGCTACAACCCCCTAAGTTCTTCGGCTACAACCGAAAGGTGGATACAACCACCTATCCTTTCCCTGTCCAACTATCATGAAATATAAATGCCAAATGTAGACAACCTGTCACTGTCATTGAATCAACCATTTCCACTGTCAACCTGTACCAATCAACCTACACCAAACATCATGTACCAATAAACTGAACCAACATGTACCGTGCATCAACCTTGATTCATCAAGATGTACCAACATCATCAACTATACACCTCATGTATGTGCTAACTCATCAAATATACACCTCATGTAYGTGCCAACTCATCTACTTGTCTMAACAATGTACCCAACATGTACCTCAACCATATACCAAAGACATACACCAATATAACCATCAAAAGTTATCTAACAATTCATCACTCTATCCATAAGCCAAATACCATAAACCCTTACATCAAACCATGTGCCACAACCTCACTRTTATGTAGCCTCAAGATAAACCAATAACTTTAGCAACACATCACATCCAAAAGACCAATACCCATATGCCAAATACCAACAACAAAATACCAACTGCATCCCTCAACAAATCTGATATATGCAGCAATAGTGAACATCCAATACCATCTCAAGAGATAAACCCTAGCTCAAAAAACATACCTCAAACAAGATGTGCCATATCTCTCATAAATAGACCCCAACCATTTTGCCGCTGCACTTTTTTTGCTGCACTTTTTCTGCTGCGATTTTTCTGCCACACTTTTTCTGCCGTGATTTTTTTGTTGCACTTTTTTTTCCGCAATTTTTCTGTTGCACTTTTTCTGCAACACTTTTTCTGCCACACTTTTCCTGCCACACTTTTTCTGCCACACTTTTCCTACCGCACTTTTCTCTATCAATAATACCTGCCCAAATAAGCTTTCACAAAATAGATATTCAATGATATTCAATAGGTTCAAGTGTGATTAAAAGAGAGAGCCTTGCCTCTTATTTATAATTTCATGTAGCATCCCACTTTCCTTGTTTTAGGGAGTTCTCCATTAACTTTATTATTTAAATAATTTCTTTTGCAAACACTTTGACTACTTTGACCTTTCGGGGCTTCTACATGACTCATGAGGGTTCTCCAACTTCACATGGCCATAAATCTCTAACCGTGAGGATTTATGTGACATTCCACATACCACCGGAAATGGCATGACATGCACTATCCATCTAGAATAGTCTTACCTGAAAATATATCAAAACTCATACCATTATCCATCAAACAAACTTGGTTCCATTACGCAAACCTTTGTGCTACCGGAATTCGCTACCGGACTTTATTCAAGGGTTGACATCAATGACAACCAACCCAATTAAGAAACAATATCTCGTTATCCGAGTCACAATTATAATGTCAAATGATGTAGAACTATTTACAAAAATGTTAAAATAAATTCATGTATCAATTACAGATAAGTCTCACCTTGTTTGCGGTAGAAGAAAAGTAGAAGATGCACCCTTGAACATGATATAAAAATGCAGTAATTCACATAGATCACAGGTCTTGTTTTAGTCACAGTAATAACAGAGGAAAAGTTGTTTACTGAATGAACTCCTGGTATAATATGACCACAATAGATGTAGTACTAAATTGCAATCAATCACTCTTCAAGAATTACAGAAAGAAATTCAGAGAAATGGAAACACATAGGGAACACATAACTCAAATTGAACGAAACTTAGAATCTCTGTCTGCACTTGTATTAATACTCAAAAAGAATTTCTTTTTTACATTCAACAAGAAGCAACCCTGAATAGATCTGAAATCTATCTGCTTATACAAGATTTGTCACAACATAAAACTGTTGGACTTCCCACAATGTATGACTAAAAATAGAATACATCTGAATAAAATAACAATATGCAAATATTCTTGAGTTTTGCAGGTGCTTCCTCTGTCTCTTTGTCTGCTTGTAAATGTGCTCACTTTCCTTTGATCTTTGAGCTGGGTACACATGTCCATTAGGGTCACCACAATCATTTCACTTATTGTCTTTGTCATTTGATCTCGTTGCCATCTGTCCCTTTGTGTGTGTTCATTGGGGCAAGGAATTGCAGTTGAAGACATGGGGGGGATAATTAGATGAATAGCTCAGTGTTGGATCATTAAGGGATGGATAACGGTTACAAGGAAGAGTAATTGTTCACAAAAATAATGATGGGGGTACAAGTTTCCAGTAAGGAGGTGGGATGAGTGGATGCAAGAAAGTGAGTGGTAGGGATAAACGGGGTAAGTGACTATTGGAGGGTGAAAGGTAGAGTGGGTGGAGAAAGTGGACGTTGTGCATCCTTTTTCATTTGCTCCCAGCTACACTTGCTTTTCCCTGTTCAATGCATTGGGTGCACCTGTCCATTAATGCTACCATGAATATTGAAGGCTAAATCCTTTCATTTAGTTCAAAAGAAAACATCTTCTTCTGTATTTTTGGCAACTTCTCTTGGATCTTGTTCACCTCTTAGACTGTGACCTGAAAATGTGAGCTTGGATTAACCAAGCATTCATTGATTTTAAGTAGATCAATCTGGCTCATCTCTTGGATGGTTGCCTGAGTATCTTCCTTGTTCTTTCTGGAGCTTTGTTGGTTCATTTCTATGTCAATCTGCCCCAAGGCCTCTGAAATGCTATTCCCTTTGAACTCAATCAAATTTTTATTTATTGAAGACAATGCCTCTAGACAAGCCTCTTTTACATCCCTGGAAATTCTCTTTCCTTCTTCCATATTTGTTTCCTAGGATTTTAGGGCCATTTAGCCTATTACTTGCTCAGAATGGGAGAGAAGGGGAAGACCAAGGGAATTAACTCTTTGCTTCCATATGAGAACTTCTTGAAACTTAGACCCGACTGAGTAGGCCTCTTTTTCCTTGACATAAATATATTTTAGGGAAATGTATACTACCTGATAACATTTCTGGATATCATCTACTTTTAGATAGAGTTCTTGCTAGGAAAATTCTAGTCTCTCATTGACTTTTGATGCTTGTGTTTTGAAGGGAAAAATGTCTATTGTTGTGCTCTCTGTTAGGGTTAGTCTGTCCTGTAGCTGCTCAATCAAGTTGTCACGCTGAATGATCAGTCCTTTGCTTGTCTGTGAACTCTGGTAGAGCAACTCAAGGTTATCCTGTAGCTGTTTTATTTGTTTTTGATGACTAGCCATGATTTTCTCAAAGTCATGGTTCATCCTGCTTCTGGCAGTCTGCTCTGTACTATATATCTCATTTTTCAATTGTTCTACCAAGAGGCATTTGTGTCGTAGTTGTTTGGTTAAATTTTCCACTGACCATTGATTGGCAGTGGAAAAATCTCCTAATGAACCTGCAACTTCTTTTGCAAACTTTGGACCATCATGGTCTTTCCCGTCATACACCAGTCTTTGGCTCTAAACTTCTCCGGATATCCCCACCAGGTCTTGACTATATCATGACCATTTCTAGCGTATTGGGTACATTCCTTTCTCTCAAACTCTAGAAGGGATGCGAAATTGCAATTGTATTTAGGAGTAGGGGATCATTTGTACATTACTTATAGGTGCTTTTGTCAGAAAGAGCTGACGACGACCTACTGGTGGTTGATGATGCTCCTGGTTTGGATGTCAACATGTTCCAAAGCTTGGGTATGATTCTTGGTCACACAATGATCTTATGCATCTCTGAATTTGCTACATGTCTAAGATTAACTGTAAAAGAGTCATCGTCTTCTTCGGCAGATTCGTCTGGACAGTTAATGATCTCATCCTCTAAGACATCAAAAACCTGCATCCAAGTTTTAATGTCGTCCGCAACTCACAGAGTTGTGTATGACATAACATCTACGTTTGGATTTGAATCATCTCCCGATGCATAAAGCTTCTTTGCAACTTTTCGTGGCGCCATAATCCTCTAGGGAACAAAATTAGCTTATCTGTGACAAGAGAAGTCTGCAAGCTCTACACTAGATAAAAACTGCTAATTGCAAATTTGAAAAGTGACTTTGAAATTCAAAGTGCTTTATTCAAAAAGTCTATTGATCTTCGTATAGCTTTACTGGTGAAGAATTTATTAAACTTAATGGAATTCATTACCTGGTGATTCATAATCCTTATTTGAAATAATTATCCTTAATCAATCATAAATTTCATTAATACTTCGATGGTTTGCGTTCGGAAGTTTTGGATGTGACAGGGTGGAAACCTCCCGAAGTCTGAATTTGCGGAGGAGTCAATCTTTGAGTAATCACTCTTAAGTCTTAATTAATCATGTTTAAAACGTTGTATTAACTTTAAATATTTCAGAAGTTCAGACTTTAGAGGTTTTGGATATAACACAAGGGAAATTTTTTGAAATACGAAACTGCGAAGCAATTAATTAAATCTTAATCATGGCTCATTAACGCTGCTAACTGTTTTATTAGTTCCTTGAAAACCCTTTTTACTTTTTGTAATCACTTTACTTCTACGCTTTGATAATCTAGGGATTGTGAAATCAAAAACTCCCGAAGAGTAATCTCTCAGAGTGACAAGGCAGGGATGACATCAATTTGATGACGTGTCAAGAAAAGAGAGGTGCCATGTGTCACTCGAAAACATGCGAATCATTCGACGTAAATGTCAAAAGTAAGTGCCACGTGTCAACTTACGAAAATATTTTTTAAAGGACACGTGTCCTAAGACTCGTGTTAGTGAGTTCTTTAGGAAAAGTCATGAGTGGTTATCTTCGAGTTTCAGAGTTTCAGGGTTTTTCATTGTTTGGGTTTGCTGGAATACCCAAAGCGCGGAGCTGCGAAGCGACCGTTGAAGGTTTTCGTTTAAAACTCAGGCGGCTTCAAAAATTCAGAGATCATTAGGATCGTTAGATAAAATTAAAGAAAATCATTGACGGTAGATATTGTAAGCACCTTATTGCTAAATAACAACCAATGTATTTGATTTAAAATTAAAAGGCAACTCTCTAAGTTTTTTTCTTTTTGGGTAAAAACTTTTATTTTAAGAGGTAAAATATAAAGTTCAAAAGCTCAAAATTAGGCCTGTTACAACATCAAGCTTTATCTCTTGATTTATGTACTTCCTGGTGAAATCCTGCCATAATCCTGTCCTCTTCCATTTCCTTTAGTTGACTTAACCTTTCTTGTACTGCGCCCCTTTTTGTCATGTTGGTAATTGTTGCTACGCGCAGACTGGGTACCAGAAATTCTAATGGCACCGCTGCTTCCTTCCCACACACCAATCTGAATGGTGTTTGTCCTATCAACTTCTTACATGTGGTCCTATATTCCCATAATACTGCTGGTATTTTCATGTCCCAATCATCCACGTTGAGATTGCAGATCTTAGTCAAAACATTTTCCAAAATCTTATTGAAAGCTTTTCTGTTTCATTTTCCTGAGGATGGTATGGTGTACGTGTACTCTTCTGGTGATAGAATTCAAACTCTCCAGTCATAGCCCTGATGGTATTGTTGATAAAATGAGTGCCTTGGTCACTCATCAAAATCCTAGGACATCCAACTTTGGTGATCACTTGTTCAAAAAAGAAGTGTGTTGTTGTCTTTGCACTATAGTCTTTGACTGGTGCTTCTTCTGCCCATCTTGTTAAGTATTCAATTGAAACAATGATATATCTAGATCTTGACATTTTGGTTGGTGAATTAATAATTCCAACAAATTCTATTTCCCATTTTTCAAATACCCACAGAGTTGTTATTGGATATATCGATAAATGCAGACATAAACTGATCTCCCTAGATCCACCCAGATCTAGAACAAAACAAGATAAGACATGGTGCTTTCCCTAATCTCTAATCATTGAATCTACTGTCAAAGAAAGGATGAGTAACATACCTTTGAATATCGCTTCCTTATGACTTTGTTGTCCCTGCTTCGCTCCGATGCTCTTATGCTATTGATCCTGTAATGAAACACAAACCAACCAAAGTGAAAGCAATAATAGTATATTCAATGAAGACTTATACATATGATCAAGGAATCATATAATAAAATGAGAATGATTTTATGGGAAAGAAACATGCCACTGTATTATATTAAGAGAAAGTGGAAGATACAACCAAACAACCTTGATGTCGCTAAGTTCCTTTTCGGTGGCCCTTTGCTCCAACACACACTTACTCCAAGATCACATGAAGATAATCCACAATAACTTGATGGACTGAGATGAAGCCCTCAAGCATCTGGAGTAGAGTTCCTCACACAATTCACAGCCTATTCAACCTTAATTAATTCTTTACTTTCTCTTGTTTGCTTAATGCTTAATAATTTCCATGATAATTCCATCATTATATAGGAGAAGGAGAGATGGTTAAAGAGATTAGGGTGATCCCACCAAATCAGAGAAGCAAGTAGGATCCCAGCCATACGGATGCCACCTTGAATTCTAGAATATTCCCTTCTAGAACCTTCATGAAATTCATCCCTTTCTTAGTCTTAAAACACCGCCGCACCCTGCCTATAGAGCAACATGCAGAAACTCCACAAGCCAGGTTTAGAGAAGCATGTGGAAATCAAACATTTCTGCACTGTGTAATACTCCTAGCCTGCGACGACCTTCTAAAAGAAAGCTTTGAAGTGGAGGAAACCATTCACTTTCCTCATGAGAAAGATCCTTCTAGGAACCTGAACACATGCTTGTAGAATTATCACCAAGGTGACCAAAATAATGTGTAATATAATTCCCCCCAAAGTATGAGGTTGGAACTCGTGATAGCCAAAATACTTTGTAGAATGTGTGTGTGTCAGAAACAAGGAGCGCACCAATCAGGAACCTGCAAACAATCAAGCATCTTCATAATCATCATACCATTTCCGAGATAGGAATTCCCATGCTTAGACTACAAATTATTAAACCATAAATGTCAGTCATGACCACTAATCATACACTTTGGATCCATGTCACCAAGATTCTGCATAGCCACCAGGAATACACTGTGGATCTATGCTCTATAAAACTCAAATTTAGACATAGCCATGAGACATACAAAGTGGATCTATGTGTCAATACAAATCATAAACATTCCATCACAACCTGAATCAAAACAAAGAGATCTAGGGTCTTCAATCCCATCGTTCGTAAGTACGAATCTAGCCATGTGGTTATAGGTGCTGAAGTCGAACATGGTAGAGACCACTTGATTACCAGTCATTAATGAAAACCATTTAACAAGTGCGAGAGAAATCACCATTAATGTCAATGACTCCCAAGGTACCTTAGTACAATACATCGAATGCGAATGAATGAGCTGAAGTCGAGCACTCGATAGAATCCCTCAATCAGGGACCAATGATGTGAATCCACTATTGAAAGTAAAGAAACCTGCCATTGAGGCATGCAAGCTCTAAGGTACTAAATGATTTCTAAGTCTTATTCCTGGATAATGAGTTGGCGTCAACAGGAAAAGACTCATCACAGGAGGGCCTTGATGTATCCCCCATCAATGACGTGAAATAAGTAACAGATTTAGGGTAGATCAAAGTATGAAAATGATTTGAAACTGACACAGGGAAGGCCGACATGGTAGGAATTGACAACTGCAGATGGCTGACTCGATAGAGAGCTTGTTTGGACTTCTCTTGAACATATGAACGACACAACAATGGTCTTGGCAACATTGACTCAAAGATGACCCAAGATATGAACTTGTATAAAGTCAAACAAGAGCCAAATGGATTTCCCAACCCGGATATAAAGATAAAGGGGGTGTCATGTTCAAGAGCGACCATTACTGCCAGTAACACAAATACTGAGACACATTTCTTTCCCAAATCCCCCCCCCACCATTTCTGGTGAGTACCTCTTTATTTTTACGCAAGCTTGAGGAGGATCACATATGCTTGTTGATGTAAGTTGATCATTCAGATGAGTCCCTCAGAGTATGTTTAAAGAACCCTAAGAAGGAGTGGTTCAATATCATATGGGTCTTTCTATGTTTATTTAATGAGTCCAAAGATAGAAAACTCAGGGGCTTTTCATGTTTATAGAGTCTGAAAAACATTTAAAGAGAACTCTCTCAGTTCCTTTTTCGTAAATTAGTTCGATGAGACTGAAAAAGTGATAAACTACCACCCATAAAACATTTTCTTCAAATACTTTTATGAGCGTGAAAAGAACAAGGTTGATCGACAATCTTTTCGTTTTTACAGAGTGTGAAAAGAGCTTAAAGGATACTTCATGAGCTTCGTTATTTTTGTGTTACCATGACGAGTACGAAAATACGACAAAAGTATAATCGGTTACATTCTCATTGATTTTTGAGCGCGAGAACGAACAAATACTAAGCTCGAGGTTTTTCCTGAAAAACCTAAAAATTATCTATACATGTGACAAACATAAAAATAAATCAAGAAAAATATTCGTATCTCATCATTTCGGATACTGGTGCTTTTTCCTGTGAAAAGTCAAAATACTCACAATACCATTATACCTTTAGGTTTTGGGGAAAAATGAATAAAATAATATGAGATATTAATAAAAAAAGTAAAAAGTTCATAAATATAGGAAAAAACTCATTTTTACCATTTCACCCAAAACTTGACCAAAAACCCTCATTTTACCTCAAACTTTCACCGTCAATTGCGGGGAGCACATGCAACCATTCAGCGAACGAATTCCACCAAAACGATAATCTTCTCGTCCTCTTGCTTTTCAATGGATTAGATTTCATTTTTATTGGTGTAAAATAATTTTTTGAGTTGAATTTTAGGCTGGTAGGTGCACATAGGGGCTGCCGCAGGTGGCCTATCCCAGGACCTGTAGAAACCATAGGTTTCTGCAGGTGGCCTTTGGTTCACCTATGGAAGTTCTGTGTTGTGCGTAACACTTCACCTGCGACGAGCGAAAATAAAAAATTCTTTACATGCGTTTAACTAATAGAAACTTTCCAAAGAAGCAAATGAGGATGTTAACTTCCCTTTATTGTTCCAATGCAGGTTTTTGATCATCAAAATGATGGAGTGGAGGGAGAGGGAACACGAAGATGATGCTATCATCGCTGGGAATGACCTTGGCCATATAAATACCCTTCGACAGTGTGGGTTAGTGAAGTTTTTTAAGATCCAGGGCATGAGGGCCCAAGTAAGGTTACTTGAGTACTTAGTCCACATGTGGGATGTGGATCAACAATTATTTCATGTGGGAGCCCACACACTCTCTTTAGATATTGAGGAAATCTATTTTTTGACAGGATTATCTCGTCGTGGATCCCATGTGACATTGACAGGCAACAGAGGTGGAGGTCTTCCGATGAGTGAGTATGTTTTTCGGTACTGTGAACCAGGGTCCGAGAGACATAAAGGTAAGATTTTCATCAGGGATGTTCAGGATCTACCCTTTCAGACTATCCTATTCACTATCGCATGGATGGCAGGGAGTGCATATCCTCACATGGCTCTCTAAAGTTACTTTCAGTATGCAATAGAGTGCATGGAGCCCCAGGTGTTTAACTGGTCTGACGGAGTTCTTCGCAGCATGAAGAAACAACTGATAAAGTGTAAAAACGGGAACCTAAAACAATTTGGATACAGGTCTATTTTAGTTTCCTTCTTCCTCGAGATGGTTCCTCATTTACGCTTGTAGGCAGAGTGGAGAATTCCAGCTCCACAAGATCCAAGGATGAAGAGGTAGTGTGACCTCATGGCTCGGCATGTGGCTGGCCCCATCGTTAAATATAACGATGTGTTTTTTGATTGGTTGAGGCCTCAACTATTGATGGTAGACGATTATGCCTATGCTGGTTTGGAATTTAGAGGTGACCCAAACTTGGTTCTACTTGAAGGCTTTCAGTGGGGGAACTTGGGTAAGAAGCACTTTTTTTTTGTAATGTTTTTGTAAATTTTTGAAATATGATTTTTTTTTTTATGTTTTTAATCCGAGGACTAATCAAGATATTTTTGACTACACAGATGTGGGACCACACTGGCCTCCAGGTGCATCCCCCATCTAGAGATGAGGGGAGCCAGTAAAGGTAGCAGGATTGGCTACAATCGATTATGAGGCGATCGAGGAGAACCTGGAGGGATTCACAATAGATGTCCCGAATATCTCTATCGATGAAATCCCAAGACATTATCAACGCCATATTTTGGGCGTATCTAGTTGTCTTAGTCGACTACTCCGTAGGGTAGCATGAGAAGTATTGTGTTATCTTGAGCAACATCCTTGATGCTATTTTGTATACGAAGCCATGTGCTTCACCTTTGATTTTTGGTCTTCGGATGAAAAACAACTTTTTGTAAACACTTTTATCGTTATATATACATGATGCTTCTACTGGATTACTTTGCTTTAAATGTGAATTATGATTGGATTTATACGTGTCTTAAATGTCTGTCTAACACATAACTAGCTAGTGCATCTGTTAATGTATTTAGACATCTAGGAATATGTTGATATTCAATGTAATCGAAATAACGTTCCAAGAGGCAAATTCTCAAATATACCCTTAACAAAGTAGGACTTCGGATATCATAGAAAATACTTGACTGTAGTACTATTAACTGTGAATCAAGTTGTACAACTAGATGACAGATCTCATGTGAAACAACATCAATTAAAAATTCGATGACCGCACTGTATTCCGCGATATTGTTAGTTGCACGACCAAGGAAAACACCATGTAGACTGATTTACTCGTTCGTAGGTGCATAAATTGCCCAAGCAATAGATGCTAAATTCTGAATACTATGACTAGCGCCATCGACGAAGCCAATGTAGGGTAGTGAAGACATCGACATCTGGAAACCAAGCACAATGCAAGGTAAGCAGTTGGGGATTGAAACCAAATAACGAAAAAAGCACACAAAAGTAGCACACAAGAGTATGATACAGTAAAATACAAGCAGTCATGAAAAGATACCCTAAGCATATTACTTCTTCAAGTAAAGCCCATTTCTAGGTTCACTCAAAGGAATGCCATCATAATCCACTAACTCATAAGCTCCCTTATCCAACACTCATTTGACGATATAAGGGCCTCGCCACATAGCCTCGAATTTTCCGACCCCTAGTAAATTATGATCTTGTTTGTAGAGGAGAACTAGATCACCTTCAGAAAAAACACGTGGCTTGGCATGTTTGTCGTCTTGGGCTTTGACACACTTTTTATGAGCTTCAATAACTAGGGTGGCATCATGACGGGTTTCATCTAAGTGCATCAGGTACAATAGACGTTCCTCTTCAGCAGAGGTGTTGGGAAGAAGTTCAATGACTAGCTTCAAAGATGGCATCTCACATTCAAACGACATGATAAATTTGATACCATACACTAATTGGAAAGGAATAAATCCCGTGGAAGACTTCATGGATGTCCAATAGGCCCATAATACTGAAAACAACATCATGTGCCAATTTGTCTTGTGAATTCCTATTATCCATCGAAGCATAGTAATAAGAACTTTGTTTATCGCTTCAACCTGGCCATTGGCCTGTAGATAGTAGGGGGTTTATTTTTCATGTTGAAGAGCCAAATTTTCAGTAAGATTAGACATCATGAAGTTTCAAAAATGGCTACCGTGATCAGTAACGATAGCTTGCAGGATTCCAAATCAAGTGATGATACGATTGAATATGAAAAGTGTTGCATTTTTTCCCATGTTATCGAATGTAGGCATCGCCTCATCCCACTTAGTGAAATAATCCACAACTACGATGATGTATCCATGCCCCCCCGAACGAGTGAGGGTTATATGTCATGAAGTCAATGCCCCATTTTGTGAAAGGACCAACATAAACTACAGGGTGTAAAGGAGCGGGATGAGATCGTATCAATTTTTAAACAAAGAAGGCCAAAAGTACCCGGCTCGTAGGATCGTTTGGGAAGTGGCATAACCAAACATATGAACACCACATGCTCTAGAGTGGCAGTCATTCAAAGCTTTCTCAACATCATCATAGGAGAGACAACGTCAAAAAATAGAGTCAACACCACGACGATAAAGAGTGTCATAGAGAATGATGTATTGACAGGCTTGATACCGTATACGACGACGGTCTGTGCTAGAAAGGTTGGGTTGGAAAGTTTGAGTTTGGAGATAAATGATAATATATCCATACCAAACGTCATCATAACTGATCAGAAAAATGGATTCATTAGGTAAGGAATCTTCTGCCACGTTTTGTGTCTCAGTGGAGGGAAGGTCACATATTAGTTCGACGAAAACCAATGATTTCTTAGACTTAGCGCGTTCAAACTCTAAGTCAAACTCCTGGAGAATCACTATCCATTTGGAGTACTTGCCCCCTAGCAATTGGCATGTCAAGATATGCTGCATAGGGTTGCAATTGGAAATGACAGTGGTCTTGCGTAATAGGATATAGTGACGAAAACGTTGGACAACTTGAACAGCTGCCAAGGCCAGTTTTTCCACATGCAGGTATTTGGTTTTGGTAGTCGTAAGACTCCAACTCAAATAATAAATTAGATGTTCATCCTGTGAATCATCTTCTTGGAATAAAACCATGGCAATGATAGAGTCCGAAGCGTTGAGGTAGAGGAAGTAGTCTCGACTATAATCGGGTGGGAAAAGCAGTGGTGTACGGGTTAGGGAAAGTTTTAAAGCTTCGAAGGCTTTGTTGGCAGTCTCGTCCCATATGAATTTGTAACTCTTTTTCAATAGTCGAGTAAATCCTAGTGTTAACTCAACGTAATTCGAGATGAATCGACGCAAAAATTTTGCCTTCCCTTGCAAACTTTGGAGCTGGCAAAGTGTGGAAGGAGGAGGTATATTGAGGATAGCCTCAACCTTCAAAGGGTCCACCCTAATTCCATGAAGTGACACAATAAAACCCAGAAGTTGGCCAGAATCCACACAAAAAACACATTTGTGTTTAAACATATATGATAGTAACGACAGCGAATGAAAATGGCTCGGAGATGGGCCGGGTGATCTTGGCGACGCATGAAATGGGTTGGTAGATCATCGAGATACAATTGTATGATGTGCTTGATATCGTGAAAAGAATACGACATGGCGTGTTGAAAAGTCGCACCAGCGTTCTTTAAATTGAAAGACAGTTTCCGGTAGGCAAAGGTACCCCATGGACAAATGAAAGTACTCTTGTGTTGATCCACGAGCAAAATATTAATCTGATTATAGTCAGAGAAACCGTCCATCAAAGAGAAGATTTCACTCCCGGCACAATCGTTGACGATCTGGTCAATGAAGGGGGTTGGATAATTGTCCTCAGGAAAAGCTTTATTAATATCCCTATAATCGACACATACACAGATCATGCCTTGTTTTTTATCGACTAGAACGATATTGGATACCCAATCGGTTAAAGCCACAGGATAGATAAATCCGACTTTAAGAAGTTTTTCAACTTCGAGCTTAATAGCGGTGACTTTATGAGGGTGGACCCAGCGAAGTATCTACCGAATGGGTTTAGCATCCGGGTAGATATTAATTTCATGCACAACGATATCGGGGTCAATACCTGACATCTCTTCGTAGCTCCAAGCAAAAACGTCACAAAATTCTTGAAAAATCGCTTTATAAGTTACAACTTTATCATCGGAACATGCGGCTCCAATCTGAACATTTTTTACAACTCCAGGTTTAATGGATATGTCAAGAGGAACGATGGGTGAAATATTACTCAGGTTCCCTTCATAAAGCACATTGTGTGTTGACTCGGGAATAGAGGAAATGACAACAACGGTCGACAGAGTCGAAATCCATTGGTAACTCTCTATGGTGTGTTGCTCCAGGAAGAGAATGGAACGGTTATGTCCATCGTCCCATGGAGTGTCTTCCATGAAAATAACTGTCATGATCATCTCGTCCATAGGAAATATTACGTGAAACAGATCGAGAGATGAATCACCAAGAGAGGGAGTAGAAGGGGTTGCCGATTGAATGACTTGATAAGTAGATTCAACCGGGCTTAAATGCATTTGTTCACCATAGCGAAGATAAGCACCAGGGTTGGGTACTATCCACAGGTCATGAGACGCGGGTGTTTCGTGGACGGAGGTGGAAATCATGTTGATTGAGGCGACAAAGGGAGGTGGAATATTGGGTGGTGGTATTGGGAAGGTACCCATTAAAGTGGAATCTTTCAGGAGACCCACACCGACATTCTCATACCTAGGAGGTGTCTTCGAGATAAAGGGTACGTTGCTAGTATGAGAATCAGAGTTGAAGAAGGCCAGCTGGTCTACAGTAATGAATTTTCCCTGGTGTGGAAAATGTACTACACGAAAAAGGGTAGACACAACTGCACACATGGAATCAATCTAACTACGACCAAGTAAGAGGTTATAATCGAGAGGTGCATCAAAGACCTCAACTTCGATATTGATCAATTTGCCTTCCAACGTAATAGACAATGAGGGAAGTACACCGTAGGGTTTAAAACCATAGCCATTGAAGGCCTTAAGTGTGTTGTGTGATTCAGAAAGAGGAGGAGAGCCAATGGCCTTCCAACGAGTGATTGACATAACGCACGTTGAGGCGCCCTCATCAATAACGGTTCTACATATATTCTTGTTCTCGACAACAACTTGGATCTGAAACACTAGCTGAGGGGGTAGCCATGGAATGTGATCTTCCAGGTCAAATATTATCAAATTCGTATCCGTAGGATCAATTCCACCAATAGCCTTTAACAGTGCCTTCCGTTGAGCGGGAAAACTTTGAAGGACTTTGAGAACTGACATCGCGGAGGGTGCTTACGCAAGGTCTTCTACAATACTATAGTTTTTAGCAACACACGCATGAGGATTAAAGGCAGACTTTCGAACAACACCCTTTTGGGGGGGGAGGGGGGGGGAGAACTGTATCGGGGCTCAGTCGTTCGAGATGAAGAGGACCGTTGGGAGGTGGATTTGAAGGAGGTGGCTGAACCAACGAAGGTGGGACATCGTCAACTTTATCCTTAGAAGGAGAGTAATCTTTGGCCCGAGTAGTAAGTGTAGCGTCATTCTTATTAGAATCACCAGTACACATAAGGACATACGAAGTAGTGGAAGAAGAAGGTTCATGAATGACTAATTGGGCCTGCTGTTGAGAAGGGAAGGGTTGAGACAAAATGGTAGGTGTAGGAGGTTTCACGGTCCCTTGAAGGAGCTTTGTGACCTCGACACGTCTTGGACAATCTTTCGTGTAGTGATTGTCACCACAGATAAGGCAAGGATATCAAAGTTTGCGTTTAGCCTTATCATCAAGAGGTTGTGTCTTGGTCTTGTCGGATTGTGGATTATTATTTTTATCCTCCTTATTCTTACCCTTTCTTTTTTTAGATTTGTTTTTACTGGCAGGGGTTGATTGAATGACATTAACTT
>ML809382.1:43606-75373 GCA_009831015.1 Picea engelmannii
CAGGCTAGTAATGGGTAGGGTGTGAAAAGTTCACACTAGTATAAACAACCAGGGTGCGACATGCTAAGGTTTCCGCAGGCTGTATATAAAACACAGTGCGGAAATGTCTATAAACAAAAGAAAATTGGAAAGAGTGTAAAGAATCTAAGTAAACTTTCAGGTACAGAGAATCTAGATTGATCCCTTACAGACTTAGAGACTGAAACATAATGAAAAAAGATAGGCTAAGGGAAAATGGACATCAAAAAACCCAAAACAGGTCGTATCCCCAGTGGAGTCACCAATTTTATTATTGGATATATCGATAAAAGCAGACATAAACTGATGTCCCTAGATCCACCTAGATCTAGAACAAAACAAGATAAGACATGGTGCTTTCCCTAAGCTCTAATAATTGAATCTACTGTCAAAGAAAGGATGAGTAACATACCTTTGAATATCGCTTCCTTATGACTTTGTTGTTCCTTCTTCGCTCCGATGATCTTGTGCTATTGATCCTGCAATGAAACACAAACCAACCAAAGTGAAAGCAATAATAGTATATTCAATGAAGACTTATACATGTGATCAAGGAATCATATAATAAAATGAGAATGATTTTATGGGAGAGAAACATGCCACTGTATTATATTAAGAGAAAGTGGAGGATACAACCAAACAACCTTGATGTCGCTAAGTTCCCTTTTGATGGCCCTTTTATCCGAGCTCGCATGAAGATGATCCACAATAACTTGATGGACTGAGATGAATCCCTCAAGCATCTGGAGTAGAGTTCCTCACACAATTCACAACCTATTCAACCTTAATTCATTCTTTACTTGCTCTTGCTTGCTTAATGCTTAACCTTTTCCATGAAAAATCCATATTTATATAGGAGAAGGAGAGATGGTTAAAGAGATTAGGGTGATCCCACCAAATCAAAGAAGCCAATAGGATCCCAACCATACAGATGCCACCTCGAATTCTAGAGGATTCCCTTCTAGAACCTTCTTGAACTTCGTCCCTTTTCTTAGTCTTAAAACGCCACCGCACCCTGCCTATAGAGCATCATGCAGAAACTCCGCAAGCCAGGTTTAGAGTAGCCTGCGGAAATCAAGCATTTCCGCACTATGTAATACTCCTAGCCTATGACGACCTTCTAAAAACAAGCTCTGAAGTGGAGGAAACCATTCACTTTCCTCATGAGAAAGATCCTTCTCGGAACCTGAACACATGCTTGTAGAAGTATCACCAAGGTGACCAAAATAATGTGTAACAAGAGTCACTTATGGTTTTAGGGGCATCTCATCCCTTATGTTGGGTTTGCGAACCCTCTGACAGACATCACATTTTTGGCAATATTATTTGGCCTCTTTATGGAATGTTGTCCACCATAATCTTGTGCGTAATACCTTTTGTGTGGTATATTTACCTGTATAGTGTCCTCCAGCTATACCTTCATAAGATTCTACCAAAATTCTGGACCTGTCATGTTCCAATAGACACCTTCTCAAAATGTTATATGCGCCCATATTATATAAATTTCTTGCAATGAGTTGATAGTCTACAACTCAGACTACCATATTTTTCTTCTACGCAGTGCTAAAATCTTGTGGCACAACCCCTGTGCTTAAGTATTCAATAATATCAATGAAGTATTCATCAGCTACATGTACTGAAAATAACTGTGCATCGGGGATTTTGTCTTCCAAGTTAGTAGGTTCTTCTCCATTAGTTATCCTTGGCAAGTGATCAGGTCATGCATTCAACTTCACTGGTTTTACTATTACTTTGAAATCAAATTCTTGGAATAACAATAGGCATCTACAGATTCTCCCCCCCAACACTGGCTTGTTGACTATATATTTGAGGGCATAATCGTTTGTGAACATTTTAAAGTGTTACCCAGTAAATAGTACATGAACTTCTGAAGTGCATATACCATGGCTAGGCCTTCTCTTTCTATGGTGTTGTAATTTTGCTCTGATTCTAACAACTTTCTACTTGCAAAGGCTATAGGATGGTCTAAGTCCCCTGCTCCTGGCTGCGCCAAAATTGCTCCAAGTGCTATGGATGATGCATCTACATGCACATGAAATGTATTTTCCCAATATGGAAATACTAGTATAGGTGTTGTTACCATGTTTTCTTTTAAAGTGTCCAATCCTTGTTGGAAGTCGTCTTTTCTCTGAAATTTGGTGTCCTTCTTTAAATTTTTTTCCATTGGTCCAGTAATCTATGCATACCCCTTTATAAATTTCTTGTAATATCCTATGTGTCCCAGTGTTTCTCTTAACTGGCACACTAACATTGGTGGTGGTAAATTTACAATGACTGCAATCTTAGTAGGGTCCACTACTAAACCTTGTTTACACATTACATGTCCCAACATTATTCCAAAAGGGGTACCGAAAATGCATTTTTTAACGTTTAATGAGATCCGACATTGTCTGCATCTTTCCAACATGAGTCTCAACACTTCTACATGCTGCTTTAAAAGATTGTATACAGTCCAATCATCCATATATACTTCTAGAAACTGATGTATGAATTCCTTAAAAGAAGCTATGACTACTCTTGAAAAAATGGATGGTTCATTCTTCAGCCTAAATGGCACGACAATATATTGGTAGGATCCCCATTCTGTAGCAAAAGTAGTCTTATACCTGTCCTCTGGAGCTATTTTGTTCTGATGGTAACTTGAGAATCCATTTGTAAATGATATGCTTCCTAGCCACCCACATTCTCTAAGACATCATCTGTAAAAGGAGTAGGGAAAGGGTCATGTAATTAAGCATCATTGAGTTTCCTCAGATCTACACAAATCCTTATCCCTCGTTTTTTCTTTTCTTGGACTACAATAGGACTTATCCATTCAGATTCCTCTACTAGTTCTATGATACCAACTTCCAACATTCGATCAATTTATGCTTTCACTTTCTGCTTATACACTGGATTCAATTTGTAGGGTCTCTGCTTAATAAGTCTAGCCTCAGGTTTGAGGGGTATATTCATCTCACCTAGATCCCCTGCTATGCCTTTCATCTCTTTAAAGGTCATTGGAAACAAGTCACTATATTCACGCAATAACTCTATTATTCTTTCTACTGTTTGCTCATCCCAATAGTCTCTAATACTTGGCATTTTAGGATTGTCATTTGTCCCAATGTTGACTTTTTTTTAACTTTGATTGGTGCAACAAACACTTCTGACTCCAGATATGGACCTTCCACCTCTCTTTCTCCTTCAATCCCTGTAATCTGAATGTTGTGCAAATCATCTTCATCTGGTGCTTCCTCTTCAACATGATAGCATGAAAGTAGTTCTTTGACTGCTTGTCTGTTATGTTGTTGATATTCTGTCATGATTTCAACCTTTGGTTCATCAATAAATATCATTCCTCATCTTTGTTTCAACACTGAATCAATTTTGGGGTTCTCATGTTCAAATGAGAAAATTACTACAATTTTTCGTGGTAATTTTGTCCATTCTGTAGTGCCTCTACGCATCTCCTGGTCTATATACTAGTTCCCTAGGATCCTTTCCAATGTATGGATAAAGTGATGAGGCCATTCCTCTGGTGGTGTTATCTTCCATTGTGCCTTCCACTTTTTCAAATGTTCCATTGGTGTTCCTTGTCCATCACACCTTTGCATTTTATTGCTCCCTTGCTCTGCGCCAAATCTAATGCGCAATAATCGTCTACATTGATACCAGTTCTGAATTGTTTCTTTGTGCGCACACCACCATATTGCAGGTGTTTCCTTGAGTGAAATATTTAGGGCTAAGAGCCTTTGATTTTATAATAGTTCCTTTTCATATTTTGTCGAAAATTCATCTAAGTCATTTAACCCATTAAAACTGGGAGGTTCTCTTATCTCTGTACCAATCCATCTTATTGTGCAATCTATTCTTGCACACCTTCTTGTGGAAACTTCATGTAATTGTTGTTGCCAATTCTCCAAACCTGTATATGAGTTGGAAGCACATGATGTAATGATTCTCCATCCGAGTACCCCATCTACAGTTAGGTTGACATAATCCTCTTCTCGCGCGATGGTTTTGTACATATGGTTTATTTCTTCCAGATCCAGACAAGTGGCCTCTACAAACCTTTCTCCTTGTGAAGGATCCAATGGTGCAATGACTCTATATTTGCCTGATTCAAAAGTCATTTTTATTTTCTTCGAGTTGATTATAGGCTGGTTATCAAATGCCCAATCCAATCCAAGCAATGCTGGGTAAGGTATTGTGCCATCTACTATCTCTATTACTTCAAAGTTTTCCATAGTGCGCACTCCATCCAAATCTACCGTCACACCTTTAAGCCTTCCAATTGGTAACACTCTATGTTGATTTGCTCATTTCAACTGGACATATGAATATCCTAGTGTGGGTTCTCCCATACACTACCATGTCTTCTTAGGTAAGACATTTACTTCAGAGCCTAAGTCCAGTATAATATCACCCATATTGAAGTCCCCGATATTAGCATTTAGTCTGAATTCTCTACTTGTCCTTCTTCTTGTATGGAGGTGATTAACTATTTTTTTTTCTCTAATTTCCCTTCTACCTCTGTGTTACATATTTCTAGCATATTTTGTAAGATATTAACAGATGATGGATCCTTCAATAACTTAACGCATGATTGCAAATTTTTTTTTATGGTACTTACTTTCTCTAAAGGTTGTCCTTCATTGGTATGGTCCATTGAGGAGGGAATCTCATACATTGGTGAGTTATGAGTTTACTCTGCGGTTGATATAGATGCAAAATTTTACTTGAGAAACTCTTGTCTGGCCTCCTTAAATGTTTGCTTTTCTTTTCGTGCGTCAAAATGCTTCTATGGTTCAATATTCTTCTTAACCCATTGGTGTTGCGATGGATCTTGTTTTACTGCATCAGTTCCTTTCTTGGCTCCTCCTCGAGTGACTATATTGATGTTTCTCCCATCATCCCTAGCTTCTGCAGAGATCCACTGGACATTCTGGTTCCTTTTTTCTTGGATCTTTCCCAAGAGTCTTGGACAATCTTTTGTGTCATGGTCTGCTACACGACAATACATACATGTTGCTGGTGGAAGTGGACACTCCCTTTCATAGTGTTCTGGTTGTTGGCAGTTGTGGCACACTATTGGTCATCTTCCTCCTACAACTCCTCCTTTGCCTCGTCCTCCACCTCTGTATCCACCTTGATCTGCTCGCGGTACGTTGTAATGAGGTACCTAGTTATACTACGTGGGGTTATACTGTGGCTGCGCATTATGGTATTGTGGCTGCGCAATGTTGTACTGTTGTTGTGCATTGTTGTATGGTGGTGGTACCTGGTTGTAATAAGGTGTAGCTTGTGCTGTCATTATTTCTGCTTGCACCCTATAAGTATATGAAGTTCTTTCTCTCATCAACTCCATGGTGCTACAATCCTTATCATCATGACCCATTGACTTGCAAAAATTACAATATGAATTTTTGGGTACTGTCTTATACTTTTGCATCATTGGACAATGATATGGATCATTCCCATGCGTTTTTTAAATCTCACACCATGGTCCTCCTGTTGGCAATGGTTTTGGAACTCTTGTTTCCATATACTACACGAAAGTTGGACATTCGTTATTATGGTGTCTTTTTGTCCTGCATAGGGTACATCGAACAACTTCTCTTTTTTCTTTTCCCTTATTATGCTAAAGTTAAATTGTTAGATTCTTCATATCCTCCTTCAACTCCTCTATTGCTGGATCTGTCTTATGATACTGGTTCTCTTCCAGTTGTAAGGCTTCCTGCAAAGCCTCTTCCTGAGTTTGGAACTTCTGTTGTCTTAATGACTATTTCAAGTGTGGTAACAGTGAGTTCACAAATAAGTGCTTATGTTGCATGTCAATAATTGCATATTTCAACTTACCTTTCAGATGTTTGAACCTCTGATCAATCTCCCAATTAGACTCACCTGGTTTTTGCCTGATTTCAATCATTTCATTCATATACTGGTCTTCTTCTGAGCTGGGCTTCTGAAATTTGTTTATCAGTAGTTTTTTCACATTTGCAATAGTCTTTGTTGCCCCTTGTGGACTGTTTACATCTAGGATCATGTACTAGTCCAGTGCACGATCTCTTAGCGTGATGGATAACTACGCAAGTTTTGTATCCTCATCCATGATATTCTTTGCTTCTCAAATATTCTCACAAATGAATAAGTGATTTTCAGGGTCCTCAGATGCCTCTCCTTGAAATTATGGTAATCTGTTCGTGGGATCATGTCCTACCCTTTTGAATTGTGTTGAACTTCTGCCTCTGCGTCGTGTAGAGATTTGACTGTTGCTTCCTGAACTAGCTCCCCCTGTTGATTCTCCTTGATTGGATCCCTGTCCTATTTCTTTTCTTCCACTAAAATTCAGTTGTCTAAACGCTGGTGTTCTTTCAGGTGTATTAGTCGCACATGGGGTTGTAGGTTCCACACTGACAGTGATCTAGATTGGAGTTCTGCCTTCTTTCCCTGACCCTGGACCTCCTATTTTATTTTTATATGTTTCCCACATGATTTTCTCAATATTATCCACATCCCAGAGATCCTCTTCCTCTTCTTCATCGCTTGCCAAGCCCTCTCTATCGACTATGGCTCTCTTCTTGTTATTCATCTTATATTGGTAGGGTGCCCCACTGCACATTTTTCTAGTTGTTTCCATTATCTACTTTATCCGGTCTTCCTCCATCATGATTGGGTCCATGACCTCCTTCTTCTTTCTCTTATCCATCTCCTCCTCCATTTCTCCACCTCCTGTCAGTGCTTCCCCCTTTGCCCCATGCACGCATGGAAGTTTAACTGTCTGATTCCATGGTAATCACATCGTTGTCATACAATAAAATCTTGGTTGAAGTATACAATGATCTGATGTACCTACCTCTGGGTCCTTTTAGAAAATCCTGCTATGTTACAGTGTAAAACTTTGCGGTGTCTACTGCAAATTCGGTGATAAACTTTACAACAATACTGTCTAAACATAAATATAATGCGCGCGTAAATTTGTTATTAACTTGATGTAACTACACGATCTCCACAAGATTCCATTACAACTGTCTGATTTGATTTGTAGGGTGGTTGTCTTTTAACCTCAATAGCCACTCCTACAACAAATGCAGGAAGTCACAGAAAAATACCTCATGCAAGTCGCTAAACACATATTTGTCGAGATATTTGCGCGACGTTAACTTAGGGTTTTTGTTATCCTTCTGCGCAATCTCAAGTTCCTTTGTTTTCAACCATCTTTCAATCTTCGCCTTCGTTGGATTCCATGGCCTGAACATTCCCTTATATACTTTCATTATCTGCACATTTATTCCACAGATCCCGTCCACTCAATCCCGTGCAGTTCCAACCGGAAACAACACCATTTGTTGGATTAGTCTCTCACTTTTTGGGCTAACCCAGGTTTAGATCTCAATAGGTTTCCAACAAAAACCTCTAAAACTATTGACCCTCCTGGTAACCCAGAAGACAAAGCTGCACACAAAGTGCACATCGGAGTCTCACCCGAGATAAATTTATGGGTGACTGTAATACTTAGGTGTTTGCAATCTAGGAATGAGTGAGGATCTGTGGTTGTGTACTTCCTTTCTTCATGCATTGAACTTTTTATTGATTTAAGTATTTCTAAGATTCATTCATCTTTAGCCTTATGCATGCAGGATGATACATCTAGTTTAATCATTCAATTATAAGATATTCATTAACATAAAGTAAATAGTCAATAAACATCACATAGAACACCAAGTTTTACCATGGTTCACCCCCTCTTGGGGCTATGTCCACAAATATTTGGCTTCTCTTCTCTTTTATTTAATCTATTGCAAAATCCATTCTGTGTGCATTACATCTTCATTAAGACAATCAACATGACGTTAAGGAACCTCTGTGAGGCAAACTAGATCACACCAAGATCCTCAACCCGTGACCTAACCCTCAACTCTTCTATAAGACCTATTACAATCAAATCATCAACAATAATCCATCTCTAACTGACATCTCTCATCCTCCTTTACCTAGACCTCTTAGGTTCTTATTTATACTATTTTACAGGTTTATAGCCGCTACAATCCTTATAAAAAAACCTAACCCTATCATGGTTAGGCTTGCCTGCTTGCGCGCCACGTTGCTTTTCCTCTTGCATGCTGCTTTTCCTTCTTTTTCTTCATGCTTCTTTCTTTCCATTTGTTGCAGGCGGTCCAAAATTAGGTCTTCCTTTTCAAAATTAGGTATTTCCCAAAATAGATCTTTTCTCCAAAAATAGGCCTGCGCCCAAAATGGACTTTCTTCACAAAATAGGCCCACGCCCAACAAATATCCACCTGGATCAATGGGAGAAAACCACAAAACTTTATTTATAAAAATTTGTAGGTACCAACCTACTATTTTAATGCTTGCAGACACCAACCCAAGGGAGACACCAATCTCCTTGACTGAGCACCAAATCAACAACATTGTTTGCAAGAACCAACGTACATGACACACCAATATCCTTGGTTGAGCACCAAATCATCCCTTCCCGTAGGAAACAACCCACAACTATAGAATTTGCAGGCACCAACTTGCAGGAGACACCAATCCCCTCAAGTTACCAATAGTGTTAGATTGACTATTTTCTTCAAGCCTTCACTTGCACAAAGTTGTTGCTCTGTCTATACTATTGCAATACTCTCCACCATCTTGCACTCTTCATGAAATCATAGATTCCTTAGACCTTTCATCGACCATCTGTTCTCAACCAATCATATTCAATGACTCGGCTCCAGGTCCATCGATTCTCCATTAAATTGAGCTACACAACCCTTCATGAAAACAGGTCTTCAACTTCCTTCCATCACACACAATTTTTCACACAGGCCTTAATGCTTAGGAGTCATCTGATCTGATCCTTGAAAAAATCGTGACTCTTGATCTATTCTATACCCAACAAGACACACTATGCCGCCTGGATGCACAACAACCGTCCAATCAGGATCTACAATCAATCTCCTCCTTTGATTTGTGATCAATTTCATTAGGACCACCAGGCTTATCGGACACTTGGGACCACAATACTCATCCATCATAGGATGTGGTCCGGATTTGATCTATTCCATCGTTATATCCATGATATTGGGACCATCGAGGTACACTCAACACAATATGTCCTTGTCGCTCAACAACCATCCAATCTTAGGTCAATGACTATCATTGGCTCTTAGAGTCCCATTCATCGGAGTCTGTCTATTTCATAATATAACTGCACTCTGACTAGAGCCTCTCAATGGCATGTGCATAGATGGATCCAATGGTCCTCATAGTATAAAATCAATAGATCTGATCACGTCGCTCTTTCAAAATGATCGACTGTTAGCTCTCGTCTCTCTATCTGCTCGTGAGAAATTCAAGTGGGACCCATGATAACCTACGACTAAATTACATCTTTCCAACTCGTCGATCTTCAGTCTAGATTGCTCCTCGGAGCTCCTTCACTTGAGTTCCTTCATTACAGGTAACCCAATCTACTCTGACCAAAGCCTCTCTGATGAACAATGGAGATTTTCTCGCTACCAAGATCAACGACTCAGATTTGATACGATGTCATAATGAACTCCTCATCTAACTGGGCCCACTTTTGTTTTGCTTAATCATAATCTGAAAGGCGTTACCCTCTGGGATACTCTAGCTACCATGTTGGCATCCTAACTTCGTGCAGAAGGCCCAATTTTAATACAACACGTGTCATCAGATGTAATAGATGATGTGGCACCAACGTGACTATGACATCATCACTTCCTCCAACCCTTCTACATATACCTTGTTGACATGACACTTGACACATGGCCCTATCCTTGATGCTTACGTGTCTCTGACATCACAGTTGATGTGGCTCAACTAAGCTGGCCTACTATCATTCTTGGAGTCCCTTGTTATTGGAGTATCTTTGCTCACAGTCCAATCCAATTATTGCTTCTTTGATGAACAACAAAGATCTACCAACCATGCCAAATCAACGATTATTAGTGGATCTTCGATTAACAGTCCATATTGTCTCCTACTACAACTCTGATAGATCCAATGACTCTTATTGACTCATATATTTTTCTGTCAGAGTCCCAATGCAACCTTACACTTTAAACACTTCGATGGCTTGTCATCCGATCAAAAACCCAGATTTGTTCACTATGCCGAATCAACGATTGCGATTTCCTCCAATATTTTGATGTCGATATGCTGTGTGATGTGTTGGCGTCGCTTTCTGTACTATTTCAATTGCTTGCATGATGTCTTTTGTGGCGTCTATGTGTATCTGACGTAGTGCTGATTTGACAGTTGACCTCATGCTGAAGTTATTACAACTTCTGACCCTATTCAGAACTATGAGTTGGATCTTTGATTGTACATGGACGAATTTTCTTATGACATGTGGTCCAGTCATTACATTACATGTGGCTATTGTTTTGGCTCAATCCATTATAGGTTTATTGGATTATTCCATATGACCTCAAACTACAACCAAGTGCTTAGGTCATTGGTCTACTTCTAGTCAGAGTGTCTCAAAATGGCCTGAGTTAAGCACTCTGAAACCTCAAACTTTGATGGAACCACACATCTTCAAATAGTTCTACACCGTTGATCTCTGTTTATGAATTTAATCTTCGTCATCGATTTAGATAAGGGCTTTCCCACTTGCATTCACACTTCATAAAATCACTGTTTCATTATAAACCCTTTGAAGTCGAATATTCTTGTGTATGTGGGACAATTTTTTGTCACCATTTGATGTGGTCTGGTTCACTGAGACCTATCTTGCTAAGCTCATTATTTCTCATTCCTTCTTCACTTGCCTGAGCTTCCTCTACACCGTCTAGCTTTAGAAACTTGTAATTATTCTACCATAAGACTCTTTACTTCCTCGATTTCCTTCCTTTGTTTTAATAGGGTTGTCTCATTTTCAATTTCTCTTCAGCCTATGCATTCTGAATTTACTCTTGCAGAGAATCAACAACACATACTCATCAACGCACATGGGAATTATTTTCTTTGATATGTTTCGATCCTTGTACCTCTCAACATAGTCTACCTTTGACATCAATGACAACACCATTTTCCACATTATCCTTTTTCCAAGACCTCATTCAACTTCTCTGAAATAGGGTCAAAAGACTACCTCCCTAAATTTAGAACCCTATCTTGAGAATAGACTTCAACACTCTTACATAAAAAAAATTCCATCTTAAGGGGTGGAGGCCTTGATTTCCTATCTCTAAAAACCCCTAAAGGTTCAAATAGAGGAGAAATTTCAAATAAAAAATTATAAATCTTACCCAACATATTATCCCTTTGAGACCTTGAGCCTTTTATTGAGACCTAAACTTGAACCTTTTCACCCACCATAATCTCCATACATTTAGGAATCCCCTTAGATATATTCATTTCCACCAGTTTTGAAGCACAAATTTAGTAGACCTTGGATTTGGAGGAAATATCAACTTCCAACATCTTACCCCGTGTATTCCCCATTTCCCTAAGCGTTTTTTCTATCCACATCTTGAATGAACAATGTTACTAACTTGATGAGAACTATGATCTCAAAACAATAACTCTAGCCCTAAAACCCGTATTTTTAGGTTTAAAACACCAAAACCAACCCTTCAAACAAAAAGTGGTACTCCTAGAATCACCCTTTTTTGGGGGGTTAAAATTATAACCTTTGCAATGAATAGCCTTAAAAACTCATAACGTTTCTAAGCAAAACATTAAAATAAACCCTTGAATTGAAAAATGGTGTTGGTTTTAGTAGGAACCTCTTTTTTTTTTTTCATGGGGTTGCAACCAAAATCTTAAAATTGATCACCAAATAAAAAAAGTGTCACCCCTATTTTTCTTTAGGCTTAAAATTACAACTTGTTTGAAAGTTACCAACTAGTACTGTTGCAACAAAAATCTTAAAATCAACACCCGAATCGAAAAATGGTGCTATGAGTAGCACCACCCTTTTTGGTGGGTTAAAATTACAACATGTATGAAATCGTAGCCTTGAGAACCGTTATCATTGCAATCTCAAATGATCTAGGAGAATCTAAGGAATGCTCACATAGGCCTAGGAGGATTCACAACGCCCACAGAGGTCCCATGGGATCCATATATGCTCAAATTCGACCATCCCAAATCATCATGAAAATGGCATCATTACGTAGAGATCGTCGTCAACTTTCCAAGGACGCAAACATAAAGTCAAATGGAGCTCGCATGCAAACGTTATGGGCAATCAAAGTTCAAATCAACCAGGTCAAAGTCAAAATGTCAAATGGGTAAAAAGGAAACATGTCAGTGACACGTGGAATGAGCGTACATGTGGCATGGACACACCCCAAGGTGCCACGTGATCTGATCGTACAGTTGACTAGGCAAATGAGTTGGCAGATTATACCTCCAAGTGGACCAATGGTTCATTGACAAGTGGCATTGGATAGCCAATAAGAGGCTGTCACATGGAAGCCCCTCATTGGCCAATATTGGTTAATGTTGTGTAAAAGTATGGAGTCGACGGGGGTAGAACCCGCGACATCCATACTCCTCCCAAAGGTCTTAACATAGCCTCCGTTGCCAACACACCACACATTAGATCTCAATTCATATATGGCATATTATATATTTAAAATGGTACAAAGTTTACATGGGCAGCCAAAGGGCCGAGGGCCTAGGCCCTTGACCCTTGGTCTATGCACATACCATATAACTGACACACATTCATGGAGGGGGCTTAAAAGATAACCATATAACAAAGTTCATGCATATTTGTGTGTGTGTGTGTGTATATATATATATATATATATATATATATATTATAACTAATTGAAAAAACTAACCACAAAGGTCGCGGGGAATAGAACCCTTGGCCTACGCTTTGTGAGCCTTTAACCAACGTGCCATGGATATGGTTTGTTAAAACAAACCCATAAACTTGTAATTAAATGAATCTACGAATTAGCATATAGTTTGGATTTGGTTAAGAGGGGAACCCTATTTAATGGCATGCAACCCAATGCATTGTACACACAATTTAATGCATATTTTTACCTCGTAATGCATGTCGTAAAGCGTGCAGAAGGGTACCTTGACGAAATTTCAAGTATTTTATATCAATTTTACATGATTTTTCGCTAGGAATTCAACGGTGCATTCCATTTCTACATTTGAGCAATGGTTTTTCAGAGTGTCTTCAAAATTGTGTTTTTGTAAGCCTATATTGTAATGCAATTTGGAATTTTGAGACAATGAAGAACAATCATGCTATTTAAAGGGACTTTGAAGATGCAATGATGTATGCCATTTACATCTGTAATTTGAGTTATTCTTGTTTTTTGTTGTGTCATCTCATTCACAATTCAAATTAAACATCAGTTTATGGGTTTATGGACAAGTAAGACATTCACATGATATTATGCAAATAGTCAAGCGATCTTCAATTTCCTGAATCTGGTCAGATGTTTATGTGTGTTTAAGAATTAATTGGCATCTAAGGATTTTCGGGCTGAATTGGTATCAAAGTTTTATTGATATTTCAAATCAAGTTGGTAGAAGAACTTGTTTGGTATTTTCAAATCATGTGGTATCAGACTTGGTTTTGACGTGTATTTGCAAGTGAATGGTTACGAGGTCCAAACTCAAGCTTGGTGAAGGATCATTTGAAGAGTACATTCCTGATATTGGTTCGAGGCGTGCATTTCAAAAGCAAGAAATGACTTAAACAAAAGATAGTGGTTCTTTGAATCCAAATTCTTTTGGTATCGAAGAGGCATTCTTTTTTGCATTCATGGAAATGAAGGCCATGGTGGAAGAAATTTATGAGGATTGAAAGAAGGCCAAGAAAACTAGTGGTAAAGGAAAAAGGAATCCATATAACTTCGAGAAGCAATCGAAGGGTAAATAAACACATAAGCATACATGTTCTCATTTTGATAAGAAAGGGCATGATCAAAATCATTGTTGGAAGCTGCATCTAGAATTGAAGCCAGAGTGGGCTCAACCTAGGAAGGGTAAAAAGATGACCATGACCATAGTGCAGGACCTTGGATCATATTTTGATGATGAAACCAAGGTTTTAGCTATGGGTATCAAAGGTAAATATTCTGTTGCAAGTTCCAGTTCCCGTACTTCTTCTTCAAAGTCTAAAGTGATCCCTTATGGAAGGAAAAGAACATACATGTTTCATTTACGAGTTATCTCAAAGTACACTAAGATTGATACACTTGTTGATAGTTGATCACAAGTGAATCTTATTTCAAAGAAAGTTGTTCAGAAGTTGGGATTGGAAACTAGGCCTTATCCAATACCGTATCCTTTGGTTTGGATTTGTGATAATGCTCAGGTACAGGTAACTAAGAAGTGCAAGTTACGATTTGTGATCACATCCAGTTTCATTGATGAGGTAGAGTTAGATGTTGTTCCACTTGACATTTGCGGGATGGTTTTGGGAAGTCCATAATTGTATGACAGGAAGGCCATTTTCTACAAGGGATAGAATAAGTACCATATTTTCAAGGATGGGATTGGGTTCATTGTGAGAGCTCATTGGATGAAGATGAATTTGACAGTTGTCACTACAGGGCACATGCTAGCTAATGCTAGCATCCAATATCCAGATATACAACCTACGATTGAAATCATAACATGTCCTTTGGTTAATGTTGTTCCTGTTAAGAAGCGCATATATGTTGATGGTTCATTCTCTTTCACATATGTATATTCAGTTTTGTTGATCATTTTATTACTAATCAGTGGATCATGGTTGGTTATTGCAACAATGAATGGCTGAGTTTGTGAATTCAAGGGAATGGTCAACTTGGTCAGTAGTGTTGTTTCAATATTCATTATGGTTGTGATGAGTCAGGTGCTCATTATCCAAGCAATATGGATGGATGATACTGGACAAGTGAGGAAAAATAATTCTAACTTGATTTATGAATAATCCATACCTCTAAAGGTCCAAAAGTCCTCTAGTGGGGAGGTGTGATCTAGTAGGATCTAAGGAATGCTCACAGAGCTCTAGGAGGATCTAGAACACCCACAAACGTCCTAGGGGATCCATAAATGCTCAAATTTAACTGTCTCAAATCATCCTAAAAATGACATTATTACATAGGGCTTGTCGTCAACTTTCCAATGACGCAAATGACAAGTGAAACACAGCTCGTATGCAAAAGTTATTGGCAATCAAAGTTCAAGTCAACTATGTCAAAGTCAAAAAGTCAAAGGGGTAAAAAGGAAACATGTCAGTGACACATGGCACAATCGTATAGGTGAAGTGGCCACAACCCAAGGTGCCATATGGATTGATTGTGCAGTTGACTGGGCAGATGAGTTGGCAGATTATACCTCCAAGTGGACTAATGGTTCGTTGACAAGTGGCATTGAATAACTAATAAGAGGCTGCCACATGGCAGCCCCTCATTGGCCAATATTGGTTAATGTTGTGTAAAAGTATAGAGTCGATGAGGTTCCAATCTACGACCTCCATTCTCCTCCCAAAGGTCTTAACATAGTTGTGGCAACCCCTCATTGGCCAATATTGGTTAATGTTGTGTAAAAGTATGGATTCGACGGGGTTTAAATATATGAACTCCATTCTCCTCCCAAAGGTCTTAACATAGCCTCCATCGCCAAAACACCACACATTGGATCTCAATTCATATATGGCATATTATATATTTAAAATGGTACAAAGTTTAAATGGGCAGTCAAAAGGCCGAGGGCCTAAGCCCTCGACACTTAGTCCTTGGTCTATCCACATACCATATAATCAACACACATTCATGGATGGGGCTCAACGCATAACCATATAACAAAGTTCATGTGGATTTGTTTCAACTATATACTATGTATGGTATATATATATAGTATATATATTATAACTAATTTCAAAAGCTAACCACAAAGGTCATGGGGATTATAATCCCTGACCTCTGCTTTGTGAGCCATAGTTTTTAACCAACGCACCATGGATATGGTTTGTTAAAACAAACCCATAAACTTGTAATTAAATGAAGTTGTGAATTAACATATAATTCGGATTTTGTTATGAACTAACCAAACTATATTTATATGTTATCCAATAATTTCAGGATTTGGTTAAGTGGGGCGCCCTATTTAATGGTGCGCAACCCAATGCATTGTACACATAATTTAATGCATAGTTTTACCTTGTAATGCATGCCGAGGGTACAAGGCACTTGAGGTAACAACATAAAGCATGTCGAAGGGTATTTTGACAAAATTTCAAGTATTTTATATCAATTTTGCACAATTTTTTGCTAGGAATTCAACGGTGCACTCCATTTCTACATTTGTGCAGTGGATTTCCAGAGTGTCTTCAAAATTGTGTTTTTGTAAGCCTATATTGTAATGTAATTTGGAATTTTGAGATGATGAAGAACAATCATGTTATTTAAAGGGACTTTGAAGATGCAGTGATGTATGCCATTTACATATGTAATTTGAGTTCTTTTTATTTTCTATTGTGTCATCTCATTTACAGTTCAAATTAATCATCAGTTTATGGGTTTATGGACAAGTAAGACATTCACATGATATTTTGCAAATAGTCAAGCGATCTTCAATTTCCTGAATATGGTCGGATGTTTATGTGTATTTAAGAATTAATTGGCATCTAAGGATTTTCGGGCTGAATTGGTATCATATTTTTATTGATATTTTGAATCAAGTTGGTAGCATAACTCGTTTGGTATTTTTAGATCACCAAAAAATAAAAAATAAAAGAAACAAAAACAAAAACAAAAACAAAAGAAATTTATTTTTTTTGATAAAAAAACAAACATTTCAAATCAATTAAAAAAAAGTTAAAAAAATCACATTTTAAAAGAATTTGGAAAAAGAATTAAGAACAAAATAAAACAAATTAAAAAAAAAACGAGCAAATCGAAAGCAAATAAAAAAACAAAGAAAATAAATGCATATAAGGAAAACAAATTAAAAATAAATAAATAAATAAATAAACCAAAAAATGCAATATGGTGGGGTAATGAATCGTCCCCCACCGCCACCTTTCCCCATCCCACTTGCCCATTCCCCTCTCACTCCTACCTTTTCCCCCTTCCTGCACCCCCAATCCCCCCCGCTCACAACTTCAAGGAGTGGCAAGGCAAATATTGTTCTTGTACATCATGTAGATTTAAAAGGCCTAAACATAAAAAATACCGACAATGGAAGGGTCATCAGGTTAGCCACAAATCCAAGAGGCCTAAATTATGGGTTTTCAATAAAATCTCTTAGCAAAGGCTAGAATCCAAATGTTTCATCTATAATAAAGAGGGCCATTGGGCTCATAAGTACCCCCAAAAGCATAAATCTAAGCACAAAGTCAAGCTTGTTGAGTTATTATCCAAACAACTCAATCCAACTAACTAGGATAAATGCTCAAAACAAGAAGAATCAACCGATTATTAACAAGTGAAGAATAATATTTTATTCTCATTCCAAATGATGTACAATACAAGCAAGATAATGAAGAAATCCAGGAAGAAGATAACAAGTGTATGAGTTATGTAGTCAATGATATTCTTGATAGGATAGTAATTCCAATTACTATCAAGACATAACAGTTATGAATCATATCAACTTGATGCCTAGGTAGACATTGGTTCCATGTTGTCTTGTGAAAATAAAAATTCCATTACTGCTTATTTTTGGCAACCAATAGCGATCATAGTTCAATCTATCAATGGCCAACTAATGCACATAAAAAGGTATGCTCATGAATTTCCAATTATGTTAGCTAGTGTTAGATTCAAGAAATATGCATACACAAATAATGAGATATACCGATTTGAAATCCTATACCAAGCATCAATAAATTTAGTAAATCAAAGAGACAAGTGAGACAAAAGAGACAAGATTTACATGGTTAAACCCCAATGTGGGGAAATATCCATGGAAGCTGGTCTTCATATTTTTTAGGCAAACTCCAATCTCACAAGAGAGTGCATATTCATATAGATGATATGGCCTGAGGACCCATAGGATATAAGCTAAATATCAATACCATAACCCACTCACTCTCTCACACACTCTTGCTCTTCTAAAGGGCCTCCTTCACCTCTATTATATAGGAGAGAGTGAAAGGAGACCATAATGCATGTGGGATAAACCCTTTTTATAATATATAGAGGTATTGAAGAATAAATTTACAAAAACTGCATATCCATGTAATCTAAGACCACTAGGAAATCATTAACACATTTTGACATTCCCCCTTAATGCCAACTTCAAATACAAGAGAGGGGATGCCCTCTCTTATATTTGAAGTTGGCATTAAGGGGGAATGCTAGAATGTGTGAATGATTGCTCAATGGTCTTAGATTACATGGCTATGCCATTTTTGTAAATTTATTTTTCAATAACTGTAACACCTTATTTTTTATCCCTATGAACTAGAATGTATTATGTAAATGTGACTTAGGCTGGTGAGTCGGTAAAGTTGGAAAGGGGTTGGAGTGCCTAGAAATGTAATACATCTATATATATTAATAAAATACATCGTTGGTTGCAAGACAAACAAGGACACGAGATAGGGGGCTATGATTCCACCAGAGAGGGGACTATAGGGGCTAAGTATTTTTATTATATTTTATTTACCCATTTTGGTTTTAATTGAGAAAAGTGGTTACATGAGCTTCTTGGGGAGGCCATATGGTTCTTGGTTCTTGTAATTATATAAAACCTGCCCGTGGGATGTTTGGGGGGTTGTTCTTGGTTAATCATTTCATTTTGAGAATTCCTCATTTCACTCTTGTTAATTTGTGTGCTCTTGGGATGAGCATGGAAACAGATGGAAGGAGGAGGAGAGCCATTGTGAGATGGCTGTGAGGAATTAATGATCATTCTAGATTGGAATGGATGCCTATGGGCATGAGATTCATGTTAGTTCTGAAAGCACTGTCACAACTGATAATCCTTGGAGTTTCCAGCATGGATATTTCCTAACCAGTAGCAGTGGAGCCTTGGAGAGAAATGGAACATCCCGAGGGACTGCATGGCAGAGAAAGGGGTTCGTTTCTTTGGTTTGTGCAAGATGAATGGGAAAGAAAGCTAGAAATTAGGATTGTTGTGTGGATGGGAAAACTTGTGAGATAATTAGTCAACTGCCATGTGTTTTAGATTTGGCCTACGACCCGTCCTTGTGGATTCATAGCCCTGGCTCGGGGGTGACCTGTTGTTGATAATTGGAACAACAATGTCTATGGTTGGGAGGAACATTCTTGGTCTGCAACCAGTTGGTAATGGTTTAATTAAAGATAAATGCTCTTCGTGTTTTCTGCATAATTTATATTTTTGTTGTGTATATTTATCTCTAAGATGTATTTCATGTGCATGCTTGCTAGTTTTTTCTATGCATGCAACGTTGTTTCTTTCTTGGATGGTTTAGCATGAATCTTGATTACTGCATGTGTGGTTATTGCAATCTTTCATGCTTGGTTTCAAATTAATTATTACTAGAATTCAAGATCAGTCTTGAAGTGAGTTTCTGGAGTAGCGTGCCTAGCCTGCTAGTGGCTCAGTACATTACAGATTGGTATCAGAACTTCTGGTTCAAACACCAAACTGGTATGGGCCAAAACGAGTGTGAATGTGAGAAATTCATTGTGGCAGACTTTGATTTGAGTGAAATTGGAGAAAAATGGAAAGATTAGAGAGAAAGATCCCCAAATTCGTGGGGAAAATTCGAGTTTGAAATAATTTAGAATTATCTGAGAAGTCAATGGAATTCGATCTGTAGAGTTGTAGAGCCGAATTCGACTTGGAAGGTCATTTTTATTTTATTTTAATGACCATTGTAGTGCGGGGAAGATTTCAGAGAATCAAAGACTGAGATCGTGTTCGATCTGGAGATCAACGACCTAGATTCGTTCTTGAAAATTTTAAAAATCAAATGTGTTCAAAGTTTGACAAAGTTAGTAGATCGACGACTGAGATTCATTTCGGGAGTTGGGAAAATGAGGTAGATCGACGGTCCAGATTTGTCGAGGAATTTTTGCTGAAATTTCTAAGTGTTTAAATTCATCAACAAAAATCTCTGATCATCGATGACTGATGGTTGGGGGTCGGTAGAATTTGGCGAAGTTTTTCATTTTATCAACAAAAATGTTTGATCTCTGATGAACGATCATCAGGGATCGACAAATTTTGGTTAAGGGTTGAAGTTCGCTAGGATAAACCTCTAATCGTCGACGACTGATGGTCGAGGGTCAATGAGTTTGACAAAGTGTTGATTTTCGACCAATTGACATCTAAGATCACTGATAATCGACAAATTGGGGATCGACAAGTTTTGGCGAAGTGTTGAAGTTCTCCAAGATACATCTCTAGTCATAGATGGTCGATGATCAAGCATCGATAAACTTCATGCGAAATTCAAACCCTTCCAAGAGAAAATTTCGAAGGCCGATGGAAAATGGGTGATGATGTGTCATGCCATGTCATCCCGGTCGATGCCTGAGGATGACATCTCATGCTAGGTCATCATCCACGTGTCATGCCACGTCAGTGAAGGAATGGTCTGGGTTTGGTGAGATTTGTGAAAAATATTGGTTTGTCAGGGAAGATGATCGATTGTCGATGGTCGATGATTGGGCATCGACGAGATTCATGGGCGACTTTTGATTTGCAGAGAAAACTAACCAATGGTTGATGGTTGGTGATCGAGCGTCGGGGAGATCGATGGGAAGGTTTGGTTTGCAAAGGAAATCATCGATACCCAATTGTTGATCACATATAGAAACAACATCGATGGTATATAATGCTTCCGATTTGAGATTGATGGTACATATCGCACTTAGGCAAAAATGTTCTAGAGTTTCAAAAAACAAAAAACAGAGTTTGGATCCATTTTTGTATTTTGAACATAATGGGAGAAAACTAAGTCATATTGGGATGAAACTTATGGGTTTTGTCTGCAGAGAGGAGATATACAAGAGTGTCAGAGAGGGCCATTGTCCAATTTTGCTTGAGTTTGTTAGAAAATGCAAAATAATGGTTTTTAAAGATCTGGGTCCAGATCATTGGCAAGGGTCTAGATTAAGCTGAAACTCCCGTAGAGAGTCCAAAAAGTAGACACATGAATAACCCATGAAGTAACTGAATAAATATTAAGGGGATTGGAATGGGGATACTGAAATAGGCCAAAATCCACTATTCCGAGCCACTTTTTGGGGATTTTTGAGATTTTTAGAGAAAAAGTGACTGTATATCAAAAAACTGGAAAATTTTATGTACTCAACATTTTATATACTCATTGAGACAAACAACATTGGTGTAGTGAAAGTTTTCTAGAAGTGCATAGATTGTGAGATAGCCAATTTTGTTAAAAATTCTAAGTCTGGAAAAATGGGTGAAAAGGGACAAAGTTGTCATTTCCATATTGCTGGAGTTTTTGAGTGGAGCATCAGATTGAAAATATGAGAGTGGTTATGAATTCTATATCATTATTTTTATTTATTTCTCGTACAAAAGTTTGTCTAGTTCCTGACATATTTTCTTTTGTAGTTGATTGTAGTTGGCCTTTTAATAAAATTACACCAGTGGGGAAAATGCACAAAAAGGGTGAAAGTTGTTTTTTCAGGAAGCCATAACTTTGAGCTCAAAGATTGGGTTGGGGAATGCGTAGAGTCATTGGAAACATGGTTCATATGAGAATAACCTTGAATTATTATAATTTAGATAATGATGATATATTTCTTCATGAATTGAGCAGAAACATGACATGCATCATTAATTGACAAATTTCTATAATATGCATAATTCTAACAAAATGGTTACTTGCATATTTTGCAGAATTGGATGTATAATCAGATAATTTCAAGCTTAGGGTCGGATATCACGGTCATGGAGAGCTTGTAGAAGTTGGTCGAGACAATAAAGAGCTACAGGGCAAGTAATGAAAAATGGATAAATAACTCAAGAAGAGTGAAACTAAAGAATTATTATTCAGTTGCTACAGATTGTGAATGAATTGTAGGCACAACAAAAAGAATTCTCACATAGGAAATGAAAACAACAGGTGAAGAATGTCATTAATGGGCATATAAATAAAAATTAAGACTCCACAACCTTGAAGGTAGAGATGTGTCGATAGCTGCAAAGCTTGATGTGAAAGAGAACCAGTAGCTTAGGATGTGATGTGTGAATAATCTCTAGCACATGAGTGTCTGGGAAGGATTTGCTAGATATGACTTAGCTACTCGTCTAAAAGTACTCAGAGCAAGAAAGCCACTTCTAATATCAGAGTTCGCAGTGGAAGCATGATGGTAATGCAGAGAAATCAGGGATAGAATAATGAAGGTTCTTTCACTTGAAAAGTGTCACTGAATGAAATAGACTTCCATTGGGAATGATCTTCAGTGAGAAAAATGGGAATTTTTAAATAAAGTAATCCCATGGACAATTAGAAGCAATAGCATGGATATGGAATGATTATGGGTAAGTTGAATTCAAGGATGTTGTGATAGTAGAGTGATGGAATTTTGTGAGCTACCTCATTCTAGGGTGTTGGAATGTTTCATAAAGGTGAAGTTTGGTTTTGACTGCCTAAGGGAAGTTGCTAAAAATAGAACGCATTGGTTGGATGGCAGAATGGTCAAGTGAAACTTGGATGGAAAGTGTTTATACCATGGCACAATAGTGCAGATGAGAAGAATGGGAGCAGTCAGGGAAACAAGGATCCCAAGGAATTCAAGGACAACTAGCTACAACATAAATAAATATAGAAATAAATAAGTGAACTAAAACATAAATGCACTGGATTGCATGATGCATACAATGAAGCTAAAATTCATATGCATTAGTAGGCATGTGGACAGTGAATGCTTGGTGCATATGGATGTGCGTTTGTGCATATGTACATGCTTGTGTACTTAGAATAGTATGTTATTATGCAATAATGATATTATGGCAATTGATAATAACAATCTTGTTTGGCTGCAAGAAAGTTGAGAAAATTGCAGGAGGAGTGGTATTAGATATGGAAATGATGTAATCCCATAAGGAATTTTGATACCTACTACTGCAAGAGCCAAACATTATAGGCAAAAAGCTCATGCCCAAAATTTTTATTTTTCTATATAAAATAATTTTGGAAATTGGAATTTAAAAATTACTAACATTTTGTTTGGTTGCATGTACTATGAGAAGATTGCGGGTAGGATGGTCTTGGATATGGTAGCAATGTAATCCCATAAGGAAGATTGATATCTACAGTTGCAGAAGCCAAATCTTATGAGAAGAAAATTCATGCCTGGAAATTTTATTTTCCTGTATAAAATGGATTTGAGAAATTAATAGTTACAAATTGTTATGTTATGCTAACAGTTTGTGTGGTTGAATGAAATGTTGAGGAAATTGTAGGGATAAGGGTATTGGATGTGGCAAGGATGTAAGCCCATACATAAGACAAATTCTTGTTGCTACAAGAGCCAAGCATTATGAGAAAATCCTCATGCTTGGAAAATTTTATTTCCTGTATATAAACAAATTTGAGAAATTAAAAATTATTATGATATGCTACCAATTAGTTTGGATGATTGAAGGTTGTGAACATTGTAGGAATATTGGTATTAGGTGATTCCTGTAGCTGCAAGAGCCAAACGAATTATGAGAAAGAAGCTCATGCCCGAAATTTTTTGTTTACCTGTATAAAACAAATTTGAGATTTATGATTGAAAATTGTTATAATGATATCTCATTATGATTATATGTTTGTAATACAGATGAGATGTTGGCTATGGAAGATGGAAGCTCGGGAAAAATATCACTAGAATAAAATCGAACTCAATGATGAAGGAATATAACAAAGAAAGTCCAATGGACTTGTTGTAGTTAGAGTTCTTGGAGCCACAACTCTGAAACTTCCTGGCCGAGTGCACTGCAACCTTGGAGAGAAGTGGAATAGCATGAGGGAATGCATGGCAGAGAAAAGGGTTCATTTATTTGGGTGTTGTAGGCTGGTAGGGAAGGATATCTTGTTGGTTGGAATTGTTTCCAAAAATATAAATTCTGAATATCATTATACATGTTTTGGGTCAGAATGCCTATGTATGCATGTTTTATTTTAGGCCAGAGTGCCTATGTATATAAGCATTTGGTTAGACTACATGTGTGGATTAAAGGCCAGAGAGCCTAGCTTTGTAATATTAAGAACACCGGTATGGTGTTGTGCACCGAGGACAATGCAAAAATAAGGGGAGGGGGATGTAACACCCCAGTTTTGATCCCTATGAACTAGAATGTATTATGTAAATGTGAATTAGGCTAGTGAGACGGTAAAGTTGGAAAGGGATCGTAGTGCCTATAAATGTAACACACACACACACACACACACACACACATAATACATCGTTGGTTGCAAGATGAACAAGAACAAGAGATAAGGGGCTATGATTCCACGACAGAGGGGGCTAAAGGAGCTAAGTATTTTTAGTATATTTTATTTACCCATTTTGGTTTTAATTGAGAAAAGTGGTTACATGAGCTTCTTGGGGAGGCCATATGGTTCTTGGTTCTTGTAATTATATAAACCCTGCTTGTGGGATGTTTGAGGGTTGTTCTTGGTTAATCATTTCATTTTGAGAATTCCTGATTTCACTCTTGCTAATTCGTGTGCTCTTGGGCTGAGCATGGAAACAAATAGTAGGAGGAGGAGAGCCATTGTGAGATGGATATGAGGAATTACTGATCATTCAAGGTTGGAATGGATGCCTATGGGCATGAGATTAATGGTAGTTCTGAAAGAACTGTCACAACTGAGAATCCTTAGAGTTTCCAACATGGATATTTTCTAACCAGTAGCACTGGAGCCCTGGAGAGAAATGGAACAACCCGAGGGACTGCATGGCAGAGAAAGGGGTTCATTTCTTTGGGTTGTGCATGATGAAGGGGAAAGAGAACTGGAAATTAGGATTTTTGTGTGGTTGGGAAAACCTGAGAGCTAATTAGCCAACTGTCGTATGTTTTAGATTTGGCCTAGGACTCGTCCTTGTGGATTCATAGCCCTGATTCGAGGGTGCTATTGATAATTGGAACAAAATTGTCTATGATTGGGAGGAACACCCTTGGTATGCAACTAATTAGTGATGGTTTAATTAAAGATAAGTGCTCTTTGTGTTTTATGCATAATTTATATTCCGTTGTGTATATTTATCTATGATATGTATTTCATGTGCATGCTTGTTGGTTCTTGTTGTGCATGGCACATTGTTGCTTTCTTGGACGGTTTAACATGAATCTTGATTATTGCATGTGTGGTTATTGCATTATTTCGTGCTTGATTTTGAATTAATTACTACCAGAATTCGAGATCAGTATTGAAGTGAGTTTCTGGAGTTGCGTGCCTATCCTTCTGGTGGCTGGGTACATTACAATAACTCTATATACCGTAAAAGTGGTTTATCCCACATGAATTATGGGAATTTTTCTCCTTTCACTCTTTCCTATATAATAGAGGTGAAGGATTCCCTTTAGGAGAGCAAGAGTGTGTGAGAGAGTGAGTGGTTTACGGTATTTATATTCAGCCTGGACCATATGGGTCCTTAGGCCAGATCATCTATATGGATATGACCTCTCTTGTAATATTGGAGTTTTCCTAAATAATAGGAAGACCAACTTCCATGGAAGTTTCCCCACATTGATTTATTGTTTATTGATGCATTCATAGGAGTTTAGACTGGTAGATCTCATTATATGTTTATCCATTATTCTTGAATCTAACAACTAGTTTGCGAATGAAGGTGACTTTGTTCAAGTATAATTCTATTGCCGATGTTCTACTTGGATAAGATTTTGTCAATTCCCATCTTCCATTCACTATTGATAAAGATTCAATTAAATATATGATCCTCTCTCCCATAAAAAAATAAATAAATTTGTAAAGGTAACATAAAAAAACCTGAAGAGCCTAGTCTTCAAAAGTCGGATAAGGTAAAAAAGATTGTAAATTTTTTTGAGATCCGTGGAAAATAAGAATTAGTAGACATAACCAAGAACATCATAGAAAATCTCTCTTAGTCACAATGCTCTCTTGACTAGAGAACAATATTTCGTAGACTTTCGATATAAAAAAGATTTCAAGAGATGTCTGCAAAAGGCTACTATTAATCTAATGTCTCAAACAGAGCTCGAGTATTGTAAAAAAGAGATTGATGAATTACTAAAAAAAATGTTAATGATCCGAGCAGAAGTCATTGGTATTGTCATGGGATTTTTATGTCAACAAGCATTCATAATAGAAGTGAGGCCACCCTTGTATGGTCATCAATTATACAATGCTCAACAAACTGATAATGTCCATAAGATACCTGTTAACACATAAGATTGATCGTGTAAAGGAGGATTTATGGTTTTCAGAGCCTACATATAACTAATTCTCCAAGGATTATGCCATACCATCAACTAACATCCTCCTCGAAGTTTGCAAGCTATAATTGAGCTGGCGTTGCAAACTAGTTAAGGAGGAGTGTTGTAGCTTGGATAGGTTACAGGCACTCACATTCAGACTTATCAACATCCACAACAGCCTTAGGACCATTAGGTACTCCATGAGGGTTTTCATCTTGTTTGAAGCTCGAGAAAGTGGTTTTGGATGTTTTTTCCTTTTGGCGTTGCGAATTGGCGCTGCGCACTAGTGACAAGTGTTGCAAACTTCGCTGCGAACTCATTTCCTGTAGCAGTTGATCATAAATCCAAAACGGTGATGTGGTTTTTTCTGAAATTTTTTGTGGAGGATAATGATTATGTAATTGATTTTCTATCAAAATTTCAGCCTGACCCAATTTGTAATTTGCGAGATATAATTAAAACACCAGTGCACTACAAACTGGGGTTCCAAACTCTTTGTTTTGCATAATTGTTGGATATTCGACTTGTTTGGAGGTTGCCACCTGTCAAGGAAGGTTCAAATGGTCTCCTAGGAGTTTTTTGGACATGAGGGACATGTGTTCCATCTCCAAATCAATTAGGATGACCTGTTTCAAAAGGCATTTATCATCATAGACAAAATCCCAAAAAAATAGGAATTTGTTAGGCTTTTGTTGGAATCTTTTGTAACAAGACTCCTAAATGAAGGAGGATCTTATGTATCTCCTCGGTTTTGACCTCCTTAGGGTAGATAGAGATCATTGAATATAAATGAAAGGGATTTTGAGAAGGAAAGGGTTGGATTCATGATCCAAGAGAGGAGAAACCTTGAGGAGCAGTTCTAGTGGATGATTTGTAAGCCTGAGGGCCTGTTTGTAACCAACATTTTTTTCATTGAATATTCATGAGATTAGTTATATCAGATTGTGTTCTTTTTGTTGTTCATTTGAATTTCTATCTTACTTGAATGAATTGTAGTTTTTGAGGATCAATGATTTTATTTATAGATTCCTAAGCAACAAAGGGTTTGTTTTGATTGCTTATAACTCATTGTATTTATTCAAGTAGCTTTCCCATTTATTTTTTAGAGAGGATCTCTGTTCAATGGATGATCTACTTTATGTTAACTTATCCTTTCTTCCATCTGCCATCTTATAATCCATTTTTCCGATATGCTCTTCAATTGCCTTGTAACTTCAGGATGTTTGTGTGACTCCATTTCCTAATGGTGTAGCCCACTGATATGCAGTTTGCTGACCTCCCTTTCTTGCTTTTTCTTTCTTGTTGATCCACCCTTTTATATTGATTTAATTTTTAGGTTCGAATGGATGTATAGAGGCTTACACTTTTAGATTGTTTATGCAACAATAATATATTTCTGGTTGCATGTACCAAGACTTGGGATCTTTTGGATAATATAAGTCTTTTTCCTTTCTTTTTAAAGCTTTGACTAAAGTTATTCAAAACCCCATTTTCTTGTATGTATTTCAAGGAGTAAACTGTGAATGACATTACCTTAAGAGTCCTTCATCCATTTGTTATCTCTTTTATAAATCTATATTTTATACTTTTATGGGTACTCGACTTACACTCTTAGCAGTCAGAGTGTGACTCCCACATGATAACATTTTGGCTTCGTTGTCAGGGAGCAAAGTTGAAGAGATATTCCTTGGGAGAACGACATTGAGAAGTTCCAACTCTTGATGGTAGACAGGAGCATGACACAAGCTTGAATGCAATGTTCTACCTGGCGACTCCAACTTCATTACCAATGAATTTATCAATGACTCCATTGGTTTGAAAGGGACAAGATTCTTGCTCAGAGGTATGCATTTTGTGATTTCACAAATATATCTGGTTTTTCGAATCCCGAGCCTGATAGAAGTGAATGGGGAGGTTGCCTTCCTAGATTTAGAGGAGAGGATTGGGAAGTGCCAGCTGAGTTTTTATTAGGCTTTCATGAGTGCATGCTTAAGATGAAAGTGGTACATGAAGATGTCTTGATTAAGTTGTTTAGATATTCTTTGGATGGAGCACCTCAAGATTGGTGTAGATCACTCCCGATTGCTTCTATTTCTTTGCTGAACCAATTTCATGCAACCTTTCATTTGTTTTGTAAAGAGGAATTTTCAGCTAATTTACTTTATCAAGAATGATGTCAAAACTTTGATTTGTTGTGTAAAGGAGCCGATAATCACGAAAGACCAATGTGTGTAGAAGAGATTATTCATGATAATCAGGACATTGAACATTTACCTACTATTATTATTTTCGATTATTATGGATCTGAAGATGTTTTTTCTCTAGATTCAAATCATGAAGATCCTCTTTCTTTTAATCATATGGAACTTGAGAACAATGAAGGCGGTTATCGACAATTTTCAGTTTTGCATATGGAGGAGATTGGTAGCAGTTATAAAACTAAGCATGTGCATAAGCAATTCAGTTTTCAGTTGGAACAACAACAAGAAGATGTATTTCTTTACAGATTTATTGACCTTATTGTTGATTATCTGGAATCTTTAAGAAGTACATATGTCAAGTCATTCTTGTCAAATGAAGGTTGGGTCTGTTGTCCTTTCGAACTACACTTTTGTATGTCATGGATTCTTCTATTTTTCCTATCCAGATCAAGAACTTTACCAGTTAATCAGATCTTTGCATGGCTGCATTGGAAGTATGACTTAAATTAAGCAAAGAAGCTCAACTAGATAGATTAATGTAGGGATGCATATAAATAATCTTGCTACGCAAGCATTTGATTCGCAGTGAGTATTTTTTAGTTTTCAATAAGGAGCGAAGGTGCTCTCAGGCATACAGGTTTTGTGGACAGAGATGGAATGGATAAGGCACTGGAACTGCATGTTCTTCGCATCTCATAGGTAGCATGCCATCCCCTTTGGAGCCATATGTTAACACATAAGATTGATCGTGTAAAGGATGATTTATGCTTTTCAGAGCCTACATTTAACCGTTTCTCCAATGATCATGTCATACCATCAACTAACAACCTCCTATAAGTGTGCAAGCTATATTTGAGTTGGTGCTGCAAACTAGTTAAGGAGGAGCGTTGTAGCTTGGATAGGTTGTAGGCACTCACGTTCAGACTTATCAATATCCACAATAGCCTTAGGACCATTAGGTACTCCATGAGGGTTTTCATCTTGTTTGAAGATCAAGAAAGTGGTTTTGGATGTTTTTTTTCCTTTTGGCGTTGCGCACTGGTGACAGGCGTTGCAAACTCATTTCCTGTAGCAACTGCTTTTACAGATTTGATCATAAATCCAAAATGACGATGTGGGTTTTTTTGAATTTTTTTGTGGAGGATAATGATTATGTCATTGATTTTCTATCCAAATTTCAGCCTGACCCAGTTTGTAATTCGAGAGATATAATTAAAACACCAGTGCGTTGCAAACTGGAGCTACAAACCCTGTTTTGCATAGTTGTTGGATATTCGACTTGTTTGGAGGTTGCCACCTATCAAGGAAGGGTCGAATGGTCTCCTAGGAGTTTTTTGGAAATGAAGGACATGTGTTCCATCTCCATATCAATTAGGATGACCTGTTTTAAAAGGCATTTATCATCATTGACAAAATCCCCAACAAATAGGAATTTGTTAGGCTTTTGTTGGAATATTTTGTAACAAGACTCCTAAATGAAGGAGGATTCTATGTATCTCCTTGGTTTAGACCTCCTTAGGGTAGATATAGATCATTGAATATAAATGAAAGGGATTTTGAGAAGGAAAGGGTTTGATTCATGATCCAAGAGAGGAGAAAGCTTGAGGAGAAAATCTAGTTGCTGATTTGTAAGCCCGAGGGCATGCTTGTAACCAACATTTTTGTCATTGAAGATTCATGAGATTAGTTATATCAGATTGTGTTCTCTTTTTTGTTCATCTGAATTTCTATCTTACTTGAATGAATTGTAGCTTTTGAGGATCAATGGCTGTATTTGATTTATAGATTCCTGAGCAACAAAGGGTTTGTTGTGATTGCCTATAACTCACTGTATTTATTAAAGTAGCTTTCCCATTTGTTTTGCAGAGAGGATCCTTGTTCAATGGATGATTTAATTTATGTTAACTTATCCTTTCTTCCATCTGCCATCGTATAATCCATTTTTCTGATATGCTCTTCAACTACCTTCTAACATCAGGATGTTTGTGTGACTCCATTGCCCAATGGTGTAGCCTACTGATATGCAGTTTGATGCCCTCCCTTTCTTGCTGATCCACCCTTTTATATTGATTTAATTTTCCAGGGTCGAATAGATGTATAGAGGCTTATACTTTTAGACTGTTTATGCAACAGTAATATATTTCTGGTTGTATGTACCAAGACTTGGGATCTTTTGGATAATAGAAGTCTTTTTCCTTTCTTTATAAAGCCTTGACTAAAGTGATTCAAAACCCCATATTCTTGTATGTATTTCATGGAGTAAACTGTGAATGACATTACCTTAAGAGTCCTTCATCCATTTGTTATCTCTTTTATAAATCTGTATTTTATACTTTGATGGGTACTAGGCTTACACTCTTAGCAGTTAGAGTGTGACTCCCATGTGCTAACAATACCCATTGCCTAATAAAGAGGATTTATTTCCCAAAATAGCCCACTATAATATATTTAGCAAATTTGATCTTAAGAGTGGTTTTTAGCATATTGACATACAACCCAAAGATAAGTTCAGGATATGATTCATTGTCACTCATGGACAATTCCAATGTGTGTTCTTCCATTCAACCTCAAGAATGCACAATTGAAGTTACAAAAACAAACAAAGGATCTTTTCAACCACCTACCATTTGTTTTCATATGCGCACGCGCACGCGCGCACACACACACACACACACACACACACATAGTAATATCCCCTTCTCATTGACACAAAAACTCAGGGACGTAGTAGTCTAACTACCCCTCTAGACTATATTACAAGATAAGCAAGGGGAAGACCATGTGGTTTTTGTCATTAAAGATATCTAAGGTTATATTATTAAAGTGACTTTGGTAAAAGTCTAAGGAAAAATAAATTAAAACCCTTAGCAAGTGGAAAAAAAAACTCAATGGCAAATTAGAAAAGGAGGTATAAAAGAAAGAGAAGGGCACACCTCTTGGCATTCTATTCTCATTATTCATTTTTCACTCGACACTCTTGAGCTAGACAACTTACGTTTTGAGGGTTTTGAGTAAACAAACCCTAGAAACCAACAAGGATGTTAAGAACCAAACATCAATATAGCATATAAAAACCTCAGAAAAAGTACTCAACGCCTTGAAAAAGAGATAATTTCAGATAATAAGCCTCTTCAAGGGGGCAACCTCCTTTTACCCCACTTAAATGTTCAAGTACAAGATG